>JBAWJQ010005454.1:0-167957 GCA_037783105.1 Bactrocera zonata | reverse complement strand
ATAAACTCTTAAAAATCACAAAAATATATGTATTAAAATCAAGCATTTTGTAGAGATTTGAAATTTGCCTAACTAACCAATCGACTATAATTCGAACAGTGGTTGTCACGTAAATAAAACTTACAAAATTTTTTATCAGGATCACGATCATTAACTACCAAATTACATACATTTTAAGAAAGCTATAAATTATTTGAATACCAAATTACGTCATCACCCACTATCTTTCCAAGAATTCTGAACTTATTCTTATGAAAAGCCTTTTCAAACAAAACCGAAAACCTAGAGACAGGGGATTCTAGTGCTTCCTACTACTCAGCTGAGCTTTTCTAACTGACTGTACAATTATTTTTGGGTCTATACACATATATGTAGTTCAATTACTAATAGCTTTTACACCGCGCCGGTTTTATACTATATTTTTTTTGCTGTTTGCTCTCTACTTAAGGCATCGTGTGTTTGTGAGTTGTCAAATCATCCAAACACATCCTCATTTTACGAGCATATTTAGGAATTATAATTGATGAGCAACCACTAGAAATCCAAGTAGTTTAGGCTTGCAATCAACTAACCAAAAAAATATAAATTATAATGACTGCTCTGGAAATTCTTACAGACGGAAACTGTACCCGAAAAATCCATTAGGCAAAACAGATGATGACTTATTACGGCTGCATTTGTTATTTGGTTGGGAGCCTCAATAAAGGCATATTGTATCAATTTTTAAATATTTTTTATGAAGACACCGTAAAAATTTTAAAGAAAAAAATTAAACTAGTCGATAACGTCGTTTTTCGTGGATTAAGGCTGGTGAACTATCAACTACTCAACCACTCATTAACTTCATTTGTCTCCAAGTAACCACTCAAGCAATCGAGGCGCAATCTTACTTTTTTCTGACAAAAGTTTTGTTTTCAAATGATTGCATAAAAATTATCGTATATGTTAAAAAAATTCGGTCGCACTTTGGAAAACCGATTTTGACTTTAAAGTGTTTTTGTTAAGAATAGAATTAATCTATCATATTATTGGCAGAAAACTTTAGATTTCGCTTTAAGCACCTTGAACTGACATATACTTCGAGGTTCCCTCCTTTTTTAAAGAAAATACACAGAAACTTCAGATTTAATGGGGCATGTTTAATAACACTCGAAAGAGTATTCTTTGGCATATAGTTCTTGAAGATTATCTTTTTTAAATGTTGGCCGCCAATCCAAGTTTCGATGACTCGTTTTTGTATTTCAACTGGTAACTGGCGAATGACAATCATGATGGTCTGTTTCAAAACCTAAATCGAAGACTTTAGACTTTACAAATCCCCACACGAAAAGGATTAACGGTGACGAACTTCAATTTTAGACATCAAATAGTCCATTATTATGGCACGATAACGGTCAACATTGACGGTTACGTTTTGAACGGCATCATTTTTGAAGAAATAGAGACCGATGATTTCATCGGTCCACAAACCGCACCAAATCTTTGTCCTTTTTGAATAAAATGACAGCTCTTGAATCTATTTACGTTGTTCTTTATCCCAGATGTGGTAATTTTGCTGGTTTACATACCCTTAGAGCCAGAAATGGGCCTCATCGCTGAACAGAATTTGGCTCGAAAACGTCGGATCTTACTCAAACCTTTCAAGAGCCCATAAAGCGAAACGATATTGCTTGGGAAAGTCAAACGGCTTCAGTTCTTTCACAAGCAGTATTTTGTATGCTTTCAATTTAAGATTTCGACGTAAAATGCACTAAGTTTTCCATACGTCAGTCCGAGTTATTGTGAATGGCGCCGAATTGACTCCACGGTCTTCGGGTATACTTTCAGCTGCGACTGCTATATTTATTTCATTATTATTCGGTCGAATATTTTCCAATAACGAATGCTGGGTCTCAAGTTGTGTGATGGTGTTGCGAATATTACGCTCAGTAGAACGTATATACTGACTAAGAGCTGAGAGAAGCGCGCGAAACGCATTCCCTACAGATTACAGATTGCATTTTCGTAATAAAGTTGAACGATTAGTGTGAATTGAAATACTGAACAAAAATAACATGAAAACTTGGCAGGACTCACACGTGATCTGCCAAAAAAGACTATTGAAAAATCTACCTCTACTTGAATCACCCTTTATATGTTTTTCGCTGTATAATATTTATGATAGTTTTTTTGTTGTTATTGCAGGAAGTCCAAAAATTTTTATTTAATTATTCTTCCTTCTTTGCTTTATTTCCACTTTTTTGGGTTCACTAACATAAATATGCCTCTGAAAGTTATATTTAACTTATACTATAAACTTTTTACAATAACAACTCCCCTTATTAATTTCTACATATCCTCTACGAGTTATAAAATCCTCCCAAGGAAATACCAAGTTGACCTACAATAGCCAATGGAATGTCACATATTTAACAACCCACAAAAACTACAAATATATACATACATAGATAGTGACATTTTCACCATGAACCAAATTCCAAAGGCCCAAAAAAGCGGAAAAACTAATAATAAAAAATCTAAAAATATATTTTCGTACAAGAAACCAATGCGAGAAATGAGATTGAGCCAGCCGACCACAAAATAAAATCGTAGGAACACATTCAAACTAGACCTTGGCTGCGCTTTTCACGAAAAGCAAAGTCATATTTTAACAAAAAAAACCGTTAGCATGCGCCTGGCTGTGCATGTGTGTTGTTGTTGCAGTCACAGCAGCCATGATCTTGATTCGCAACCGGTATGCGTGCACCGGCTACGCCACAAAGGCGCACGACATGCAACAACCAAAACAAAATAACGACGAAGGCAAACAGGACCAACTGGAAACCAAATGAGCGCCTCGTGTGTGTGTGTGTGCGCATATGTGTATAGCTAACTTGCACCGGTGCAAACCAGATGCGCTCATCAACTAGACTTTGCGCCACTTTGAACTGCCACCACAACTATTTACTCCTTAAAGTCAATGTATTATTGTTGTTGTTGCTCGAAGCGCAGCAACATATTAGCTGAAGATGGCAAGAGCAGTCCATACATGCAAAGGCAGTGGAAGTGCACATAATTTGCAACGAAAAAAATTAAAAAAAATTAAAAAAAAATGTAAAAAATTGTATTACAACAACTCGAAAAGATGTTAGCAGTCAATTTACTATGATCACGCACAAGGAACAAACATTTCTGAGCGCATTTGCCGCAACTTAAAGAGAAGTTTGTTGCCAGCGTTTGCATCGTCATTGGCCGCTGGCCGCTGCCACTTTTAGGTGAACGCATGCCATTGCATAGAGAATTTGCAAATTTAATTAAAAATAATTGCAGCCAAGCGCATACATAGAAACACAAGTATTGCGCAGAAGTGGCATCGGCAGCACAGTCCAAAAGATGTATGTGTGTTTCTTTTGGACATACATTTCATATTTTTTTAATGAAGCCATGGAAAATGTTGCTTTGCGCTATTTTTAGTGGGCAGCTGTTGGTTTGTTACGAAAGATGGCCTGGGCGCCCATTTATTTAGCTGCGTGCGTGCATACCAATTTTGCTCAAAAAAATTTGCTAATTAAAATAAAAATTAATTAAGTCAGCCAAATTCGTAGGCGCCAACGACGGAAAGCAGTTTGAACTTTAATTTTATTTCTAAATTGATTAAAGCTAGCTGAAGCGCAAAATCATATAACGCATATTAAGCGGCATTCCAAATATTCACCGCTTGGTACTGATTGTGGTATCATTGGGCCTTATTGTCTGCCTCTCTTTCCGAAGTTTCATAAAATCGGCGCGAACGATTCCAACCAACAAGACGGTGCACCGCCGGAGCTGTGTTTTTCAAGGCGGTTGGCAAGATTTGTCGAGATCCTTTCCCAAGAGGTCACAGGAAATTGCGTCGCAATGGCCGCGTTTAAAATATTATTTTCCAAAAATTTCAGAATTTCTTTGTTAATAGAGTATATGTATTTGCAACAAAGAAAAAATCTCATAAAATATTTCACTTTTATATGAGAAAAATTGTTCATAAAAGGCTGTTTTTTACCCGAGGAAACCCATGTAACCCCTTAATTTCGAGCAATGGCCACCAAGATCATGCCTTTTAATGTCTCTAGATCATTTTCTCTTTGGATATGGTGAAGATTCAATCAACCATAAACGCTAGAGAGGCTCGAAGTGCATACTTATAGCTGAAATCCATCCCAAATGCACCCCAGGGTCATCGAAAATTTGTGCACTCGGGTTGAGATATGCAACTGAGCCGTGGTGGCCATTTTAATCTCATATTAGACCTTTAGTATTCTACCCTAAAATACATAACATCAGAAAACAATTGATTTCAACTGCCATTTCGGCGAATATACATATACAAGTTACGCAAAGAGAGTATGATAATGAAATTGTAAAAACTGTTTGTGTAAAGTGTTTCTCACGCTGCAAAGTCGCCGTTACAAAATTGCAAATAAGAAATTAGAGAAAAAGAATCGAAATATTCGAATAGAATATGACATAGATGCCAGTAAAATGATTCTAAATATTTATTTTGTCACCATACTTACTTCCTTTTTCTATAAATGTTTATTAAATAATTTAGTAATAAACATATTTATAATAACAAATATAAATGAATAGTGCTTAAATTAACCAGTTTACTATTTTTTTTATTTTTCTATTTTTACAGAATTTCAAGGAAAAGGATGCCGGCAAAGTGGTGCTCTACACCACGAGTATGGGCATTATACGTGACACATATGCCAAATGTGCGAATGTCAAGCAGATATTGCGTACGCTGCTTGTGAAATTCGAAGAACGGGATGTCTTCATGAGCATTGAGTATCAGCAAGAGATAAAGGAGCGAATGCACTCGGAAGCGATAAAAGTACCTCAACTCTTTGTGGAAGGCCAACACATTGGTGTAAGTATGCATTTACAAAAAAAAACTTAGCGACGAACAAACACACAAATAGACGGGTGTAATCAACTCAGCTCGTCACGCTGATGATTTAAGTATACATTGTGACAAGAAGGTTTTGTGAAAAAGTATATGATACACTTATGCCAACGATTTGCCCAGTCCTCGAAACACTTTTTATAAGCACTTTTTGGAGCGGCCATCAGTTCCTTCAGCGAATTTTGTTTTATCTCTTTGATCGACTGAAAACGAGTTCCACGGAGCGGCAATTTCAGTTAAGGAATAAGAAAAAATCACACAGAGCCAAGTCTGGTGAATACGGTGGTTGATCAATCGCACTAATTGCGTTTTTGGCTTTAAATTCGGTCACAATTGTACTCTTTTTGAAAAAAAAAATCAGCTTTATCAAGACGAGTTGAGCAAGAACACGTTTCATACCTAAAATATCCATCAAAATCATTTGTGCGGACTCGCGAAAGATGTCGAACTATCTTGTCGTCTCTCTAATATTTGTCTACACTTTTTTTAATATTTTTATCAGTTGAGTTTGTCGAAGGTTGTCCAGAACGAGGCATGTTTTCAACCGTTTGTTTAATTCCAATTCCCGGGGGATTTTTGTCTTAATGTACAAGGTGTCCAAAGTAAACAGGACTTTTTGAATCTAGCGCCCCCTGATGGCGCCGTCTATATGTCGACTGGTGCGTTAGAATCTGCTATCTTTATCGATTTTTCAGTGAGAATTTAATGACGTTTCATGGATTAGAAGTGAAGTTATTGCGTTTTAAAGCTATGTTTGTATAATCGCTGCGAAAATAAGCTTCGAATAAAGAGCCAACATTAAGTTTTGTTTTTAAATTGGTAAAACTTTTACCGAAACGTTTTAATTGATGAAACAAGTTTATGGCGATGATTGCCTATCCCGCAGCAGAGTGCATGAGTGGTTTCAAGGTTTTCAAAGTGGACGTGAGGACATAAATGACGATCAACATGTGGGCCAATCAAAATCCGTAATCATCGGAAATTCCATCGAAACTGTGCGTGAATTCATCAAAAATCAGCAGAAATCATCTCTAAATTCATGGAAATGCAATTGAACATCTCAAAAACATCGATTTATCACATTTTTACCGAACATTTGGGCTTACGAAAGGTGTGTGCACGGTTTGTTCCGCACCAATTGACTGACGACCAAAAATTGCTCAGAATCCAACATTCGAAAGACGATTATTTGACCAAAAATCACATTTTAACCGTTAGCCACTCCCCATATTCACCTGATATGGCACCGTGCGACTTCTTCCTTTTCGGAAAAATGCATTTGCTCTTGAAGAGAAAGCGTTATGCACCGGCATACTGGCGGCCATACCGGCCAACTAACTAAAACACTCGTTCGACATGCTTTTGGACCGTGCAAAAAGCTGTGTTGAAGCAGAAGGAGACTGTTTTGAATAAAATAAATTGAAAAAGCCATTTGTTCTGTTTTATTGTTCTGTGTCACTAAATGCCACAAAATTCGATTCAAACTTAATACCCCTTACACCATGCATATGTAAGTCGTGTACCCTGTACGGGGTATAAAAATTTAAATAATAAAAACCGGCTTTCAAAAGTCACGTACTGTACACGTCGTTATACATACATATGTCCATATGCATTATCCGGGCATTTGTAACAGAAGTTTGAGCACGTTGCAATAATAAATTATAATAAAATTTCCGCGCTGACAACTTGCAACTGCACAACTTTGATGCACAGCGTTGCATTTGACATTTTCGTGGTAAACATTTGCCAGCAAAGGGACAAATATTGTTGTTGTGGATTATCTTTTTCTTTTTTTTGTTGTTGTTACAGATGTTGCAATAATATAGTTTTTTGCTTTTAAGCATTTTCTTCCAGCAAGTATTGTAACGGTTTCGGTAGTAATAAGTCATACAATAACAACCCTAAAAAATTGCTGCCTCAATTGAAGCTGACGTTTGAATAAAGACAAAAGTAAAACCATAAAGGTGAATAAGTCACGAAGTGGCTGCTGCACATCACTCCTCCTCCGCTTGTGCAGCGTCCTCCTTTGCCGCGCATGCAAGGCCAAAACGTGTGTCGCGGCAAGGCGCGCTGCTGTAATTATCTGCAAGGGAGCGCTTGTCGCGTTTGTCGCGCTCTTTTGTCTTCAAAGACTTGTCTGCAAACTTGTCAGACATGTGTCAACATGTAACTAAACACATTTATGAATTTCTATGCGCTTAAAAATGTTTTATATACAGGGTGACTCAACAGAAAGTCTGGAGCATATGATGCCACTTAATTTTTTCCTGACCCAACATGCTTTCGAGAGTGTGAACCTAGAGAGTTGAAGTTATAAGTGGGTTCAGATTCTTGCCAAATCTGAGCTCAGAATTTTAAAAGTAATCGTCCTATATGTCTGACGGGATTATTTGTCTCCTCAAGCAAAAGCTGACGAAATAGCTCATATACTAACGTAACAAGCTGAGTGGATTTGGCCATGCCGTCTGTGTGCATATACGTGAACTAGTCCATCCGTTTTGAGATATCGTTCTGAAATTATGCACACATTCTTTTCTTCTGATTTTTCAGAATCGGCTAGTATATAGCTGCCATTCGATCGAAGCCTACATTTTTTCTTGTTTTTACCAGAACCATTCATTGAAATAACTCTTCACATATCACCCTTTAGGTACTACATCTACAATAACAACACAATTTTATTGCATTATTTCCATTGCAACACTAAATAACTTGATTTGAGTTAGCTAAACTACGCGATTTGCTAGTACAGTCTGACTGCGAGACTAATTGTTCTGAAATGAATGCTCGCATTTTTTCAATGCCCGACAAGCCCTCAGTGTCAGACAGTTAGTAATAAAGCTTTGATCTGAGATAGCTTCTGACAGCTTGGAAATCTTTCGCGAAAAGGATTTAAATTGAGTAATGTATGGCGACCGTTTTGGGACAGTGATTATAGGGCCTCATTACTACTACCAAGCAACACTACCGCAGGGAACACAATTCTTTGCCTTTCTGCATGAAAAAGATTATAATTAATCTATCAGGCGTTCAGGGTCAGCTTATTATCTAAGGCCCAAATAAAAACTAAGAAAATATAAGATAAAAAAATAAGAATTGCACCGCGACCTTAGGTCTATTGTGTCCTCTCCTAATCCACAATGACCCACTTAGCTCCAGCATATGGATAATTTCCAATATACTGCTTAGTGCTAGTGAGGCGATGTGATCCCTATTTGGATCCAAGGGTCGTTATCCTGCATCTGCAGACTTCTAGCAGTCAACTAGTAGGTGTTCTGGGCTGCAGACTCCCGTCGCAGGACCGCCAATTTGCACAATAAGCTAGGCCTCTGTTATATAACAGTTTCTTAAGCTTACAGTGGCCAGTGTAGAATGCGACAAATAGCCTGAGTTTGTCCTTGCACTACTAGCGATTTGATCCCGTAGGCTTGATTGCTTTAGGTGCTACTTAACTGTCGCTAAGTTTGACTATGCTTCGTTGCAATAGTAGCGTTGGAGGTTTATCTCTACGCACCGACTTAAGGTAAAGATTTTTGCTTGAAGAATGCTCGGAAAATTTCCTATAAGTATGGAGTATTTAGTGTGTGGTCCTATGACTCCTGTACCAATTCCCTCCGACGTTTTCGAGCCGTCGGTGTACCACTTGATTGTACCCTCCCTAGGCAGTAGCTCGAGAGTGGAAACATTTCATTCGGCCTTACTACTAAGGGTAACCATGAGCTTCTTCGTGAAGTTTATGTAAAAAACTCTTTTTTTCTGACTTTCAAGTGGATATAACCCCTAACTAGTTTGGCATCAGAACATTAAGAGTCAATAATTCGAGATATCTTTATGAAATTTGGTGAAAAAGGTACATTTTCCCCCCTTATACCGATAACGAGGATATCCGTCTGTACAAATGGCTTTAATGTGGTTATATTGAGTAATTAAGTACAAAACATCAATGAAATTAGAAACGCATTTACCATTATCATAAGATAATTAATACAAACAATTTTCGAATCCGATTTACTTTAACGAATACTGATTTTTACTTTATAAACTCATACGATTATCAGGGTCATTTAATGCTATCTTGTTCAAAAGTTGAACTTGAAATCAACAAGAAATATTTCAACACAGGAAGTAGGGTACCATCTTAACAAGGTGTTATACTACTACCTTACTATTAAATTCTTAAAGGCCAAATTAGTTCTTACACCAGCTGTTAGCTCAATTCGCTCCTCACAAAAATTTTAACTAATCGAATGGAACTAATTTTGTTAAACAATATTTTCTTGATGGCAATCTCATCCCAAAACTATTTGAAAAATGCTATTTAGCTTGCGCAGCTTGCACTTTCAAAATCGAAGATTTATTTACAGTTATTGTCATTTTAAAGTACGTACTTAAAGGCGTATCAAGTGTCTGCGAATTCACAATCATAAACCTTGTCGCAAAACAAATAAATCACGAAATATTCTTTACAAGTCATACACCCATTCATTGGTGCAAATATGGAACTAATAGACTGTCTAATGGATTGCAATTTCCATTGCATTTTCAAAAGCGTTAATTGCGAAAAACTCATTTTTACACAATTATTTCTAGCACCTCATTGCGTGCTGATGCGATTCTTTTGTTACGCCATTCACCAATGAAAAATAACTAGCAAAAAATGCCAGAAGAAGACAATTGGTAAACAAGCTTAAGAAGTCGCTTTAAAACCATTAAATCTGCAGCTGCAACTGCAGTGTTTGTTATTATTGCAACAGCAGATATTTATGGTATTTAGTATCGGACAAATTAAACAAGTAGGCTTGTGCAGTTATGACACACACACATATAAAAACACTTGCACACAGTGAAGGATTATGCATTGCAGCCAGCCAATGTTGCAGCAGCAAGCTGTCAGTGTACGATCTTACCACACTTGTTGTTGCTGTTGCAAATTTTCATTTTTTCGCATTTTATTCGTTTTATTTTTTTTAATTCTTCGCAATAACTAAGCGTTTTGTATCAAGCTGAAAATGCGTTGCTGCCACTTGACATCCTTTCGCATAGACACTCTACTCAACCCGCTCTCGCCTTTCGAGCATTGTTGTGGCTTTTGAGTTTTTGCTTTTTCTCACTTATTCAAGCATTATCTTGTTGTCGACACACTCTTGGAAGCAGACAAAGTTGCACAATGAAAATCGATCATAAAAATAAGTTTATAGACGCTAATAAAACAACACTTTCTGACGATTAGTTGGACGCCGCAAAAACAAATTATTGAGTCTAAGAAACGAGTTTGCAAAATATTCCTCATTAAATGTATATGGCAAGACAAAGTGAAAAGTTCTCTTTGAATATACTTACAAATTTCATTTCTTGATTCCAAATAAAAAGCAAAGTTAAGGGATTAATGATGACGAAGCGAAATGGGGAAGCAGAAGTTAAAAAATAATGATGTCTTGAAACACAAATGAAATTATATGCGAAATATATTGTATTGAAAGCCGAAAATTTCAAATAAATGCAGGGTATCGCTTAATGAAGAGTACAGAAAAAAATGAAAAACTAAAAAAAGTAAAAAATTTCAAAAATTAGGAGCTGACGAAATGGGGGGTCTCTAAAAATTTCCACGTGACCATACCCATGATTTCAACCCTCCTAGTTATCTGAAACCGAAAAGAAAAAAGATAATTAATCTAGAATAATGTCGCAATGGCCGGAACTACGGAAAAGTGGGGGAAAAAAATTTCACAAAATGGCGACTGCCTAAAAAAAAAGTTTTTTTGGATCACTTTTTCTGACTATTTCGAATTTTTTAAAAATAATAAAAATACAAATTTGGGGATGGGGCTAGTTCCAACCATAGACAAGCCTATAAAGAAGACTCTTTAAAAATTTCAAGTAAATCGGTCCAGTAGAACCTGAGAAATCGTGGGCATCGTTCCGAAAAAGTCAGTTTTGAGAAAAACGCGTTTAAAGTTTCGCGTTCCGGCCGAACCAGTTTGGATGCCGGGTCAGAAAAATACCTATATCTCCAAAAATAATTTGAATTTTGAAACATCTTGGTGAGACCAGATGGTCAGAAGAAGGCTTACGTGCGATTGGCCCGCGATTATGATGCGCTAGATATTGCCAACAAGATCGGCATCATATAAAAAAAAAAATCGATTTTTTTTAATTTCTAGACTAGAATACCCCCTTAATGCTGCGGTTTATTCAACACAAAGAGTAAAAAATTATTACTATAAAAAAATTTTATTAAAAGTTTAGAACTATATGGGGAGACATTTACTACATAACACCATGGACTTAACCCCAATCTTTATGGCAAAATATTGATTAATTTATAAAGTTGGGAACCAGAACTAGAATCTGTGCCCAATCATGGAAAATGGCCTAATTTTCAGATGGTTTTTATAAATTTCGAAATATTTGGAATATCCCGCTATTATTTATTTTATAATATTACACCTCCAAAGGCAATGTCGGAGACGGATACTAAATGACAGCTACCTCGATTTGGCAATGTTTGTCTGTCTTTCCTTCAATATACATACATATACGCGACCTAGTCCCTCTGTTTTTGAAATATCGATTAGAAAATTTGCTCACGTTCTTTTCTTCCAAGAATCTGCTCATATGTCGGAACCGCCCTTGTATGGAAAAATATTTTATTTGACAAAATATCTGACGCAAATTTAGCATAGACTAGATCTGAGCAATCACAATGATCTCTGAACAAATTATTCGGGCTACGGTAGAATCTAGTTATCTGTAAATAGTGTTTATAGTCCTAATATAATACTATAACGACCAGCTTTGGGTAATAGAAGAGGTTTTTTGCTCCTTGATTGGGATGTTCTTATGAATCCACCTTCTAGTCCAAACCTGGTGTCAAATAATTATACTTGTTCCAGCCTATGACGATTGTCTTGTAAAAATCGACTGTACTAATTTTTTGTCAAATGGTTTTTATGAGAGTGACATTATGAAATTATTTACAAATTATCGAATAATAGCCTTGACAGACGGCATCGTTAATCGGGATTAACTGCGCACTTAATCAGATCCAAGTTTGTAGGTGACAAACGGCAGCTATCTCTCTAAAGTTTTGAGGATTAATTGGGAGTAAGCAACAGAGTTAACTTCACTAATTCCTGAATTAATCCGGATTAACGCTGCCGTCTGTCAATATAATATTTGACTTTATCTATGCTAAATATAAAAGATAATTTTAATGCAATAACATTTTTATATTATATAATTTTTGAACACCTAATAAGAACTACATAAATACCTAAGGAACAAAAAAGAAACTTCGAAGCAGCTGGCATTACGCAATGTAATATGCTTGTAATTGTAAAGTCCTTTATACCATGTTCAGACCGACACTTTATCATACGATTTCGACTGTTGAATGGATTATCCCACTAATCTTAAAAATTTATCAAGACTTTGCCATTCAAAAATGACAGTTCCAAATCACTTCATTGAAATGATTTGAAACTGATTCACGCTAAATCTCTCTGTGCGACTCTGATTTTGCGCAATCTACTTGTCAGCACTGGAAATCTGTAAACAAACATTTTTTTTTTATGCAGTGAATCTAATTTCACCTGAAAATCGACTTAACAAATGAAAAAATGCATCCACTATTTCTATTATATGGAAAATATTAAAAAAAAGACTCCTTTTATTTCAAAATACTATATGACAATCTTTTCTTTTGATAAATATTAAGCGATGTGAATTCTTGCATGACAATAACAGCTGTTTTTTTTTATCTTTCTAACGGCAGTGAGTGGTTATGAAATGCTTACATGTAATCTAATCTTTTAAATTTTCGGTCTGAACATGGTATTACTTTAGAACTAGATTAGCTTTTCTCTATTTGACACACTGTAGTAACGGACGAATATTGCTTTGTCGAGCTGTGCTCAGTAATATTTCCAGACAATTCTTCGTTTAACACACTAAATATTTAAAACAAACCATTTGTGCCTGCTCAGCATAGCGAAACGACTAGATTGTCAACAAGGAAATCAAAACATAGCAACTCAAAAAAAAGGAAAAAATTTACTTAAGACATTGTTTCCATGCAATAATTTTAAAGTTTCTACTGCATGAATTTGAAAGTGAAATAAAAAAAACGGAAAATTTCAATTTCAGTTATAAATGCCGTGGAAGGTAAATATTTGCACGTCGCAGCTGGAGGTGAGGCAGGGGTTTACTGGTGACACTTCAATTTTTGTGCAGCAATTTGCATTAATGAGCCTTTCGGATTGCTCAAGGCTGCGAGTGCTTCGCATGCATACACCCATGGAGAAATACGTACTTACATACATAAGTACAGTCTTAGGGACGCACTCGCTGCATAGAAATTAAACATTCACATTCATACATATATACATACATACATATGCATAAATGCATTATACATTAGCGCAATTTTAGCGCATCATTATCTGCCTTTTTCACATTGAACTGTTTTCCTTAGTCTTTTTTGCTTTGCCGCCTGAGCGCTCGCCACCTTGTCAGCTTCATGCGCATGCGTGTGAAGTAGTGGTTACCACCCGCTGTTATTAATAATTCAACAAATGTACTGCTACAATTTCCATTGCAAATTCATGCGAGTACCGCAAGGTTTACGCGCTCAGTCCGTTTAAAAATAAAAATGTAATAAAAATAAATGAAATCATAAAAAACATTCAATACAGTTGCGCGTGCATTATAAACCTGTTATGTTGACCATAGCACGCATGTACTACTGTACATATACATATATGTAAGTATGTATGTACATATATTTGTTTTTAATAAAAAGAGTTGCAATTACCCTCTTGCCCCACTGTCTGCGCATACCGTTGCTCTCACTGCCATTATCATGGCCAATATTTAGCAGTAGCTGTGCAGTTACACACATTCATATGTACATATATATGTATTGTATATTGTTACAACAAAAGTCGAAAACAATCGATGTCTGCGAAAGCAAGTGTTCGTCATCTCGTAATTTACTCACGAAGAAAGTGAAATTGCCGATTACTTGTACAATTGATTTCTTTCCATAACTGAGTATATGTACTATGTACATACAAACATATGTATAGGTATGTACATACGGTCATGTATGTATGTAATTCTCACGAGACCTCAAATTGTTTACTTAAAAGGTAATTATGTAGATATTTTTATATACAAGAAGCCTATTTTTGTTATCCAAAAAAAATTAAGAAGATTAAGAAGAAAAAAATTAATCCTACATATTATATTTCTAATACTATTATTTATGAAAAAATAATTGCTGTTAATTTATGTTAGAAAACAAAACAAGATAGAGTAGCAATAAATATAATTCTGATTTAGATAAATACTGAAGGAATTATATTAAATTTTATTTTTGTGAAATAAGTTGAAAATTTTATCATTTAATTTTGAAAAATAAATTAGAAAAAATTAAAAAACGTGGTTGAATATTAATATATTCCTAAGTTGAGAGATATGTTATATAACGGGTGAGCCATCTAACGTTTTAAATTTGAATTATCTATATTTCGACATTAGAAACGTCAAATACCATTCGGAAAGTGACAGATATTCAGTAAAAAGTCTAAAATTTACGAAATGGGTCGATATTCACTAGAAGAAAACTGGGAAATATTGAAAACTTTTTTCCAAAGTGGTGAGTCTTCAACCCAAACTGTGAGAAATTTGGCAAACAAATGGACAGACAAAAAGTGCCATCAGTTCAATTTGTGCAACAATTTGTGAAGCTCATTTCATTCACGTTCATTTCCCGCGCGTTCAACCGAAAATATTACGACTGTGGCTGAAAATGTTAGTGAGCATCCATTCACCTCAACTCGCCGTCGGTCTTTGCGACGAATTTTGAAAAAAGACCTCGCTATGAAGCTACAGCTGAAGCTACTTGACCACCCGAGCCGTCTACAGTTCGCAGATTGGGCAGAAGATCGTTTGACCGAGGATGGTCAAGTTTACCAAAAAATCATCTTTTCGGACGAGGCTCATTTCCACCTCGCTGGTTACGTTAACAAGCAGAATTGTCCCAGTTGGTGCACAGAAAACTCGCACGTAATCGTCGAGAAGCCAATGCACCCAGCACGAATCACTGTATGGTGTGGATTTTGGTCTGGTGGAATCATCGGCTCATTTTTCTGCGAAATGAAGAAGGAACCGCCGTAACCATCAATGGTGAGCGATATCGGGCAATGTTAACCGAATTTTTCTTCAAGCAAATTGAAGAGGAAGACTTGGACAACATTTGGTTCCAGCAGGACGGTACTACGTGCCATACAGCAAACACTACACTCAATCTCTTACGCCCTATCTTCGAAAATCGCACAATCAGCAAAAGAGGTGATGTGAATTGGCCTCCCAGAAGCTGCAATTTAACTCCGTTGGACTATTTTCTGTGGGGAGCTGTTAAAGATAAATGTTACGCCAACCATCCAGAAACAATTCAAGTTCTAAAGTACGAGATTCAAGCTGCTGTAGCTGCCATAAGGCCTGAAACCATCGAGAAAGTACTCCAAAATTGGGTGGATTGGATAAGCTACCGTAAACTCAGCCGTGGTGGTCATTTGTCCGAAATTATTTTCCACAAATAAATTTCATAAAACAACCTTTTAAATAAATGTTAGACCTTTGAAAAATATCAAGCTGTTTTTTATTGACTTTTTAAATTTAAAATTTTAATTTAATTTATGTAAGTTCTTAACCAAGCATCGTTACTTACGGGAACACGTACACGTTTCAATTGTATCGAATACACATACTTATACAAATATTCTCCGAAAATTTCAATAATTTTTTTTTTTTTTTTTGTTAAAAATTTCGATTTTTTAACCACACGACAATGTGAATTTTTACCTGAAAAACGACGTTTTTCAAATATCAAAATTTTGATTAGTCCCTCGATTCCTGTATTCTTACCTAATAATAATTATTTCTTTTGGTTTTTGAGTTGTACAAAATTTTAACCAGAAAATTTTTCCTCACCACCTTTCAATATTTTTTACCGATATTTTTTGGCAATAAAATCAGTTATAGGCACTGAGATCCATTTGCTCTGTGTCTCGAGACTTGAAAAGCTATGGTCCCATTTCGGCTTTTCATCCATCAATATAACCGTTATATGCCAACATTAAGAAATTGTGGATTGACTTCCTTTTCAGCAAGGTCTAGTTGTTTGGGAGATATGCTCATTAAATTTACTAGATAGTGGAGCCAAGCTTACTTGGGCAAGGTCCAATTCCACCCCTTTCTGCAATACCAACCCTTCTTGAATGCCAAGGAACATGTGCACCAAATTTTATCAAGATATCTTATATATATACCAATATAACCCTATATCTAACTCGAAGTGGTACAAACAACCGTTATGTGAGCAAAACTATTATACCATTTTTTTTTAATAGGGAAATAATTTCTTAAAGTCGTTTAGGCTATTTTTAATATGTAATGATCCGTAATTTTTTTTCATTGTAATCAGTTATATTAACTATTTGTTCATTATCAAAATAGTCGTTCTCCAATTGCAACTTTTCGTGCGCTTATGCCATTTTATGGTCATAATAGTCGTCCACCTGTGCGCGCTATTCGTAAAATTGTTGAAAATTTCGAGAGTGCATTTTCTGTATAAAATGTTCAAGTGCCAATTGTTGCCGTTCAGACAAGACTTACTGAAAACCGCAATTTTTCGATTCTAAGCCGTTCTCAATAATTAGGACTATCCAAGCGACAACCTGGCAGATTTTGAGAAAGGATTTGGACTTGCATCCGTACAAAGTTGTTCTCACTCAAGAACTGAAGCCACTGGACCGCCATAAACCTCGTGAACTTTGTCTTGGAACAACTTGAAAACGAAAACGATTTTTTTTTTAGAAAATCATCTTCTCTAATGAGGCTCACTTTCATCTGAGTGGTGCGGTAAGTAAACAAAACTGTCGATTCTGTTTCGAAGGAAATCCACAAATTATTCATGAACAACCATTGCATTCTAAATTGACAGTTTGATGTGGTTTCTGGTCTGGTGGAATCATCGGTCCGTACTTCTTTCGAAATGAAGCTGACGACACCGCTACTGTCAATGGAGAGCGGTATAGAGCGATGATAACCAACTTTTTATGACTGCATTGGAAGAAGTTGGTCTCGACAGCATCTGGTTTCAACAAGACGGGGATACGTTTGGAGATTTGATTATTTCAAGAAATTTTGAAATCGAATGGCTTCCAAAAAGTTGTGATTTAAAACTACTAGACTACTTCTTGTAAGTTTTTTGAAGTTTTTGGTCTTTACCAACAAACCAGATCCTTTTCAAGCTTTAGAAGTCAATATTAAATGTGCTGTTCATGACATACTACTTGATTTAATGGAAAAAGTACTTAAATATTGGAATGATGTTATGTTCAGAACTTAATTGTTTCAATTGTACTTCACATCAAATAAAAAACTTTTGAATTTCTCAACAGTTAGTGCGTGTAAATCATATCAATCTTATTGGAAAACCCTGTACCATGTCGCAACATGTTGCAAGAGTATAAAAATATACCTGCTAGCGGGATTCTAAGCTCTTAAATACACGAATATTTTAACTGAATAATATTTTGAGGTAGAATTTTAGGTAAAGTATTAACTCGATTGTTAGTTGTGGCTCAGCCTACAAATGAGTTCATTATATGCACTTCTCTTAACATCAAAACCTCATAATTTACTTAAAACACTTGTAATATCATTTTTCTTACATAAAATTGTGTGAATGTTGATGATACGTCAAAATCAGTTATTACATTGGAATTACATGACTTTGCTGAAACTGAATTACACATTGCGAAAGTTCCCATAAACCACCAATATATCCCATTTCTCTTTGCCTTTTCATTTTTTCATTTGATTACGTAAAGAAAGATGCGTGTGGTGTAATTTAATGAGCGTCTGGAAATTATATGCGTAGCATTAATTGATTCACACGCATAAATCGACAGAATTTTAAACGAAATTGAGTAATCATTTACATATACATACTTACATATGTAAGCACATATTTACATATGTTTGGCGCATGCGTATGCGCGTAAAATAATGCGTAACATTGCACATTGAAAGCAACAGTTTATTAAATTGTTTGCTTCACCTGTGTGATTTTTTTATATGTACATACTATATATACATACAGCTGCCTATGCCGCTTCGAAGCTATAAATTAAAGCAAAAATATATTTAAAAAAAATTATAAAAATATGTTGTCAACATTTGACGAAGATAACATAATTTTCCATAGTATTTATCGCAATGGAAAATTTTATTTTTATTTCTGCGAAAATATCAGCTGCAAAGCGTCACGCAAGCGAAGAGTTGCCAACCATTGCAAGCAAGTTTCCTTCTTAAGTCTTTTGTTTGTGCATGTGTATTTATGTATAACAACAAAGCTTTGTCGCCTAACTGCGCGTGTTAACTTTAATTATTTATGTATTATTATTTCTTTTTTTGTTTGCAGGATGCTGACACTGTGGAACGGCTGAATGAATCCGGTGAACTGCGTCAGCTGCTCAAACCATACAAGGTAAGTCGTTTGTTTGCTTTCTGTCAACACGTGGGTTCAGCGCATTGCCCATGGCACATTGCTGTTTGATCAAAGGAAATGCCTTCGCGCACAAATAAATATTGATTTGTCAACGCGTAGCATTTCATGGTCAATATAAATGAAAACAAACAGTAATGGGTGGTGACCACATACACTCAAAAATATATACCAATTAATATTTTCATAACTTTTTTATTCTTAAGAAATATTTTTTCAACTTTTTTTACTGCTTTTATTTTATATATTATCTCTAAACCCGAAAATTTATATTAATTAATATTTTCGTTATTTTTTTCATTTTTAAAATATTTTGTTTAACTTTTTTAATTTTTTTAAATTTAAATTACTTTTTATATTAAATGTATTTATTAAATATTTTCTTAATTTTTTAACTATTTTAATAGTTTTTAAATTAATTTATTTTTTAAATTATCTCGAAAACCTGAACATTTTTATGAATTAATATTTATGTATTTTTTTTAATTTTTAAGAAATATTGTTTGTTAACTTTTTTAATTTTTTTTAATTTAATTTATGTTTTATATTATTTCATAAACACGAATATTTATTTAATTAATATTTTTGTAATTTTTTTTTAAGAAATATTTTTTTTTTAATTTTTTAGCTTTTTTATTTAGTTTATATTTTATTTCGTAATGTTTTTTTAAGAATTTTTTTTTTTAATATTCTAGTTTTTTCATTTAATTTATATTTTATATTATCTCTTAAATCCTAAAATTTATATTAATTAATATTTTTTTAATAAAACAATTAACTATTTTTTTAATTTAATTTATATTATTTTAATTTAGTTTATATTGTTCATTATCTACTTTTTTTATTTAGAATTTGTTCTTTACTTTTAAATTTTTTTAAATATTTCGTAATTTTCTTACTTTTTTCAATTTATTTGATTTAATTCAGACTGCATTTAATACATATATACGTATTCTTATTTCTACATTTTATATCAGTTTTTTTTAATTTAGTAATTGTTGCTTAAATCAGGATTGTTTGTAACAATTAAATCTACATATTTTTTGTTTTTATTTTTGATATTATTAATTTATTTTGTTATCTTTTATTGTTTTTTTATTTCAATATTTTTCAATTATTTTATTGTTTATTTTAATATTTTTTCATAGAAATTTTATTTTATGAATTTTGTTTTTTTATGTATTTTCTTATTGTTACGATTTTGTTTTATAATATTTTTAATTAATTTTTATATTTTGAGTTTGATTAATTTGTAAAAAAATTTTTACACTTATATTTTAAGGATTTTGTTTTTTCATTTATTACTGTATTTTTATTTATATTTTTTTTTACAATATTATTTGTAATTATATTTTTTAAATATATTAATTATTGACTTTCACTGAAATACTTTTTTATGATTTTTAATATATATTTAATTTGCTTCTTTATATTTGAGTTTTCATTTATTTATTTCAAGTAAATTTTTTTATAATTAATTTTTTATTTTAAATATTTTATTTTTATTTTTTAAAAATGTTACTTGTAGTTATTTATTTTTTAAATAAAAATATTTTTTAAATAAAAAATGTAGGTAAATATTTTTTTTAGTTTAAAAAATTTTTATTTTTAATTTTTTTAAATATTTTTTTTTTTGTAATTTTTAATTTTTTTTAATATTTGCTATTGTTACTGAAAAATTTATTTTTATTTTCATTTTATTTTTTTTTTTATTTAATTTTTGTTTATTATTTGTTATTGTTACTGAATAACATATTGCACTTGATGATTTTTAATTTTATTTTAAGTATATATTTAAATAAAATTTTAATTATTAATTTCAATTTTTTGTTTTACAGTCAATTGCCACGACATTCACGTGTCAAACATGCGGCGGCTACCGCCTACTGCCATGCCCATCATGTAATGGCTCGAAAAAGTCGGTGCATCGAAATCACTTCACGGCCGAATTTGTGGCACTGAAATGCATGAATTGCGACGAAGTTGGGCTGGTGAAATGTCACAATTGCTAAGCAAGTGCACGACGATTGCAGCGATTGTGTCCGAAGTTGAAGAGCAGCAATGCGAAACTTGATTGACAGCTACACATGCGGGCGGGCCAATATGTTGATCGGACATTTAACGTTTTTCATATGGGCCTTATCATTTTTATTGGACGTATGTGCGTTTATAGGCGTAATTTCTAACTATATGTATAAATAATTAACTTAAGCAACGAAAGAGTCATTTGATATATAATCTTGCATATTTTTTACTTGATTTTACTTTATAGATTTTATTTTGTATAATTAATTTTACTTTAAAGATGTAATTAGCGATGTTTGATTGCCAAGCAAATTTGTTTTCGGATATTGTCTTTTCTTTTTCTTTATTTTAAAAGTGCAGCCATGAACTTAATTTTGGAAAACAAAAGCAATCAATTCGTCATTGATGACCTTAGCAATTTTTTTCTTTCAAATTTGTTTTTATTATATTTTTACTGCCCAATTAACTCGCTATATATTTACATATGTAAATTTATTATATACATACAATACATGTAATTAAAAGTATGCATGGGAAAAGTAAATTCGATTTGATTGACGGTCACGAGCGTTTACGAATTTATTGTTTATCGTCGTTTGTTTGTGCGGCAAATGTGACGGTTGTGATAATTTAAAACAGATATTCAAATAAAACAATAATAAAAGTAAAAACAAAATAAATTAAAATTAAGCAACAAAGGTAAAGCAGTTAAGATAAAATGAGTTATTGAGCTTGAAATAATATAATTTACCTATACATATGCATGTTATATATATGCGTTTATGCTAATATTAAAAAATAGCCAGAATTTATTAGGTCAATTCACGCGTGTTTGTATAGTTTATAAGATCGCAAGCGCTGAAGTGCTCAAATTTCTCGAAAATATATAAAAATATTTTTATTTTTTGATATCAGCTGCGAAGCCAAAAATTGCAAGCAAGTTTCCTACCTTGCGACTACCTGAATGATATCCAAAACTTGTCATAAATTTGTATAATACATAATTTCGAGTTTCGAATAAATTGATGAGCATAACCTAAATCGACTTTGGCATATTAGAGAAACAACATTAAAGTGCCTTTATTTATTAATTTTTTTTATTTCAAAGTTTTTCGACATTCGCATAATTTTGACTTCTCAAAAGCCAAAAAAGGAAATTTAAACACTCTAGCTTTTCGTAACTTTAAATTTAAAAATTTAATAGATTCACTTTGAGAACTAAAGATCTAATCAGGCAAATGTTGTTAAAGTGGCGTAAAACCGCAGGTTTCATCAAATACCGAATAAAAGTTGCAATAAGGCATGGAGACAAGCTTCACTTTCAATTTATAATGAGTTTGCTAAATCCCACTTTCACATTTTTTTAATATTTATTATAATTTAATCAACTTTTCATAAAATTATACAAACCAAAGTGAATTGACAACCGTAATATTTTAAATAAAATAATAAATCATCAAATATTATAAAATACCAACGACGTTTAATAGTTAGTGCATCATAAAAGAAAAAAATATAAAATTAATGAATTTCAAAGATAAATTATTACATATTTTTTTAATAATAAAATAAAGTGTTCGTATGTTTACCACAAGGAGTTATTGTGAAAAACTCGTAATATAATAAAATATTAATTAAACGAGTATAAAAAAATTTATATTATGAATTGTGTACATACTGACAAAAATAAATATTTAAATAAAAAATAAAATATTACATATAAATAAGAAAAAATAATAATTTTATTTTTATACCTATTTAAAGTTTGAAAGTAAATAAAATATTTTCTAATAAAATTCTTACAATTGCATTAAAATAAAATATATAACAACTAAATACGGTTTATAGTAATTATATATATTTTTTATCAAACTGCCTTTATACAAGTATGTTTGTATGCAATGAACGCTGCAGGCGCTCTTACTGCTACTTTTTATTACCGTTTTAATTAACTATACCTGATCAACTGTAAATATTGACTACAAAAATATCTCTTCCCCACTTTTTATACGTGCACACACAAAAAAAAATTATAAAATAAAAGCATTATATGTAAACAAATGTTAATATGTACGCACACAAACCACATTTACTTACAGTTCTATATCTATAACTTACACAAATATATATTTTATATATCTAAATCACCTTAATACAAAGCAGTCCCTGGTAAAACGGGACTATCTACTAAAAGCAACCAATAGCAGTATCGACACACTTAGTTTTAGAAAGAATGAAACACTGATTGCGAATCACCGTTATTTTTGTGCATATTTACTAAAAATATATATTTATATTTATATGTGTATGTCTAAGTAATAGTAGTTTATAAGCATAATTTTATTAAAAAATATTAACTTTAAATTAAAAACTTGAATTATAAATATACGAAAATATTAATGTAATTATAGCCATAATATGTATGATTTTATAGCTACAAAACTAATAATTCAATAATTATTTTTAAAATAGTTAAATACATCAGCAATAAGTATTTTAAAATGATGTTGTTACTTTGCACTTCAGACTTTTTGAATTTTAATAATGAGTAAATTTCAACGAAAATAATTCGAAATGTCAAAATTACCGAAATGAAATAATCGCATATAAAACAATATATTTTTTTGTTAATCTAAAAATGTATGCATATGTACAATACGAATAAAATATAGTGATAGAAAATATATTTTACAATTTATTTTATTTAAAAATAAGCTCGTGGCGTCCACTCATAATTCGATCCATATCAACCTATCCGCACAATTCTTGCGGAGAGATTGAGTATGTGAAATGTCATTCATCGAGGTTCCAAATTTTTTAACAAATTTCTTTATTATGGTAAAAAAATGTTTATTATTTCAAAGGTATAGAACTTGTATCTAACAAATGGGCGGTAGAATTCAAAAATAAAATCTTCGAACAAAACAAAAGTTGATGACATACAGATGCCTATTCTGCTTGAAGATCTGATCTCCGATAGCTCCGATGTCCACCAATGTGGGTTCACTCTATCTTCCTGACTTCTCAGAGTACATGTGTTTTCAAGACAGGTTCCGCACGCAAACCTTAAGACCCCAACATACTCATCTATCGCGTTGGCTGTGAACACTGAGTCGCAACCTGCCGAGAGCTGATCGAAGCTTCCTACAGATCCCAATCAGTGTCTCTGAATTTTCTAAATGGTATTATAGATGGACGCACTTCCCGAAAGTGAGTGTCTCGAGATAGCGTCCAAATCAATGACTACGTCAGCCCCGCTTTGCTCTGCCTGAGCTCTTCTTATTAACTCAGGAGGTATATAGGCCGACAACCTTCTTCTGATTCCACCTTTGTTACTGTTCGCCAGCAGCCTGTGAATCTTTAACCCAAAGATACCGTAGCTTCTCAGACACGACCCCTGAATTAAGGCAACGAAAGACAAGAGAATGGCGGCGGCCGCCCCTTTGTTATGGAGATTAATCTGAAAGACCTACATCATCTAAAGTCTTCTCCAGAAATGCGAGTTCTTCGAACAGCCGCTCTAGACTGAAAACAGTACCATCAGTCGACGATCAGCTTTCAGAACTCACCACGTCCAATGGGACGGAGTCAATTTCTTTGTTGGGCATGTTTGGACATTGCTTCCTCATTTCACCGTCACTCCTGGAGTCTGTGGATCATCCGTTCGGTCGTCTCTTAGAAAGATTCGTAGAATAACTTTTGGCTCCTTTGGAGTCGCTGAGCAGACTGAGGACTGGGAGTCCTTATTCAGGAACATCAGGAGCATTAGCCTGATCACTCTCCAGTCGTAAGTGGGCCAGAGAGAGACTGAAGTATCGCAGCACCTCCTCAATTTCTTTAGGGGCGGAAAACTGAGTGCCAAGCACTAGCTCGAAGGCGTAGTGATAGATATATTTCATCCACCGCCTCTGGTTTTGCTCCCTTCCAAATTTACCCCAATCTGCTGACAGCTTCTTTGCAAAGGTATGCTAACCATTTATCGGCACACGTTATCAGTTTATGTAGGCCGTGGTGCCATCCAGCACTTTTTCACCTGGGTGGTGATCCGGGATTTCCTTTACCATTTTTTATGAAAACTGCGGATATAGACGCTGCGAAACGTTTTCAAGTCGAGTTAATTGTAGTCGCAAAAGTTTAGCGATTTCGTTAAATATTGGTGCTGAACCTGACAGAGGGAGGCTTCCCCTTCTTGCAACATTTGTCGCTTCAAAGAAGATTGGGCATCGTTCAATCCCGCACTGCTTTCATTAGCGCCGCTTAGGAATCTCTTGCCCCACTCAAGTGTGCTTCTTACTACTAAGATTTTAGCTGCTTTAAGACGATCCGATTTCAGCTTTTTCGCTACCGTCACGGTTTTTTTCCGATACCCTTAGCTTTTGACGGATCCGTCTTCCTAAGCAATAACCGGCCGCCAGAGTCACCGCCCTTTTTCGAGTAGGTCGGTTTTCACCAACGCCCATATGATCCAATGCGTTCAGAGCCGACTAGTGCGAAGAAGTGGTCATCTCAACTTACTCCTACCACACATATTATAATGATGACGACAGAGGAACGTACTCCGAGGCCTGCCGGAGTTTTAACAAGACTTCCGTCTTGGTATTAACCCATTCGCTATTTTTGCAATGGTGTCCCCCTGCATACTCAGGTAAACCAAATCCAAATACGTCATCCTTTTTATAATCCGAGTCTTTCAGGCGTCCATAGAGTTCTACAAGGTCGTGAAGGCCGCATTTAACTTTACCCAGTATGCAACGCGTGGAAGCGAACCTGCCTTACCTAACCTAGAAGAAGACATCTTATACATACATATACATACATATAAAAATGAATCGCAAAATGTGTTGGTAAGCGCATAATTCAGAAACGCCTGAACCTATTTTGCCAATTCTTTTTTTAAAATGTTTGGTGAGGCTCAAGGATGGTTTTTACGGGAAGAAAAATTCGAATAATTGCCGGGAGACCCTTAAAAACAGCCCTTTAATTTTTTCCATACAAACGAATGAATGTTTGTTTATTAGTAACGCTAAGGGAAGGACTGAATCACTCTTGATGAAATTTTAAGAGAATGTTCTGTGTGGATCGGGGAAGGTTTGGAAATAAAAGAACCGTATGCTTTTCCTGAGGAAAAGTCGGAAAATTGGCAAATTCCAAAAAGTTAATTTTTTCCATACAATTTTTTTTTTAATTTTTTTGTTTTGTTTTTCAATTACATATTTGAATCGTTCAAATTTGGCGTTTGCTTCAAACATTTTTTAAAATTATTCAGTGAAAACGTTATGAGTGTTGCACACAAAGTGATCAATTACAGATTGAAATTTGTAACGATGCCACGAAGTGGTCGCGCTAATATCGGGCGGGCGTTCCACCAAGACACATGAACGAGTACTCCCAGGATGCGGTGACATAGTACGTGCAGTATTATGGATCGCGGTCAATCAGCAAGCGATCGTCACGATGTCACAGCACGACTTTTCAAGCAACAGCTTCGGTGGACTATATCTTGAAGCAACGTATATATGGTGCTGTTAGATGCTAGATGTGGATGGTGGTAACACCAGATCAAATTGATGAAATCATTTCTGCGGAAATTCCTGATACAGAGAGAGATCCATTATTATACGAAGTGACCAATATGGTTCATGGACCTTGCGGACACCACAATTCCACTTCGTTTGTATGTCGGACAATAAAAGCACAAAACAGTATCCACATGCTTTTTTTCGGAAACACAAACTAGAAATGATGGATATCCACTCTATCGGCATCGTTCACCGGACGACAATGGCAGAACATTCAGCATTCAATTTAGAAGAGTGAATATCGAAGTTGACAACACGTGGATCATACAATATTCACCATTATTGTCTAATTCACATTCAAAAGTTAAAATACGTTTGTAAGTACGTCACCAAAGGAAGCCACATGGCGGTTATTGGTCTTGAACGATACGGTCGATACGTGAACTGCATTAAAGCGCTTTGTAGGATATTTACTTTTGCAATTCATGATTTTCCGACTGTTGTGCGTCTCGCAGTTAATTTGGAGAATGGCCATACGCTCTTTGGCCTTCAACCCAGGGAATACAGTACAAAAAATTGGAAATGGGTTAATTCCGGTTGATACTTCCGGTGACTCGATATCAATTCCATTCGCCGGTTATCAATTCACTAAAGATGAACTCATCACGAATGTTCGGACATTGGTCAAATTATCGTAACTACGATTCCTTAAGTGCATGCGCAAAGCTAGCTACCAAAAATGCCAATGTTGTTGACTTAAACTGGAGGATTCAAAGTCAAATTCCGGGAGACTTGCGCTCAGACAAATCGATCGATCGTCTTGACAATGAAGGCGACGCCGTGAATTATCCAGTGAAATTTCTAAATTATTTGGAGAGGCTTGGTATGCCACCGCATTATTTGCGTCTCAAAGTTGGATCTGTCATCATTATGTTTCGCAATCTGCAAGCGCCGAAACTGTGTAATGGAATCCGACTGATTGTGATGAAGCAGCCATCAAATACAAAGGGCAGAATGCTTGATTCAACGAATTTCTTTAAATTCCGACAATTTGCCATTTCAGTTCAAACATATTCAGTTTCTAGGGAAAATTGCATTTGCGATTACAATCAACAGGACACAAGGATAGTCGCTAGAGGTGTATGGCATAAATTTGGAAATGCTTTGTTTTTCACACGGCCAAAGATACGTGGCGTGCTCACAATTTGGAAAACTATCTTCTTTGTACATTTACGCACCGGAACAGAAACCAAAAAATATTGTTTATCAAGCTGCGTTACATTGAAAAAAAAAAAGAAATGATAAATTTAACTTTCTTTTCATTTCAAAACACAGAATTTCACGCAGGAAAACGGCTGCGGGGTCAGCTAGTTTTCTAATAAAATTTACCTTTCGAAGGTCGGTTATAATAAATTCGTGTTCCTTCAAAGTGAAAACATTGATGGCAAGTGACTTAGAAATCCATCGAATCCTTATCGCCATTATTCGGCAAAGATCTCATTATTCAACAACGATTGTTTTCTAGCGATCTTTCAACTTTTCGGTATTTAGTATACTTGTATTGTTTTTTTTTTTTGTTTTTGCTTCAAATTCTACCTCGTTGTCGATAATATCACTTGAAATTGAAAACAAGAAAAAGTCACCTCGACCAGATACAGAGTACATTAGAAAACCATTCCCCGGCAGCTGTTTTTTTTTTTTTCATTATATGCTAGTGACACCCCCTCATATAAGGTGTATTAACATTTAAATGTTCCGGGAATATCGAAATATGTAAGTATGCAGATAATTTTTTTTAGTCGTATGTATTATTTCCACAGCACTAATTAACTCGCCATTTTATTCTGTTCATATAGATTTTTTTTTTTTAATATAACCTACATAATTGTTTAATACGAGTATGACCTATATATAGGTTAAAAAATTGTAATACCCTTGTCACCGATATACACAGGTAACTGTCTCACATGAAACGGCGCTTATTAGCTGACCTGCGAAATTGTTTATTTTCAACAGCTCAGTTGTAATCGCTCTCAATCGCTGGCAAATGATGTGCTAGATATTCTCAATGAAGCCTTGAAGGTCGCTAACAACTTCACTCGAAGCAAAGCGTATAATCAAAACAAAACAACAACTACAGTAACAACTGCAATGGCACTGCAGAAATTCCAAGTAAAGGAAATTGAAAAAAAGCGCCAACCACAACTGAAACTAACAGCAACAACTCTGCTGACAACCCACTAATAACAACGCCAACAATGCACAATTATGCTTGTACAAATAAATAAAGCAACAAATAAACAAGTAAACAATTTGCAAGACGCTGAGTTAGAAAAATGACTACTAGCTCAATGGCGGCAACAACAATTGCAGTAAGCGCTATGTTGACAACTAAAAACAACAACACGTCATGCTTGTCTGTATGTACCACATTGACAGCAAAGAAAATACTTGTAAAATGTGTGTTCTTTCAGCTCAAGAGCCGCTGTTGTTGTTGTGTCTGTTGTTGTTAACCAGTTGTACATAACTTAAGGTTTTGTTGGTTTTTTTCGCGTAAATCTGTACCGCTGCCACTGCAATGTTGTCTGTACTTTGTTGTTGTTGATTTTATGACATTTAACGATTTTTTTCCTTCCAAGGCGCAGCCATATCGCAAATCTTTTCAGTGCTTGCGTGCAATCTTCAGTTACTTATTAGTTTTTATTTTATTGATCGTTTTTTAGTTTTCGTAATTGCTGTCATCAGACTTAGGTGTTTGAGGTTTTGCCACAAATGCAATTCCACACACAATAGAGCAGGAATTGCAATTTTCTTGAAGCGCATTATTTCTGAACAAGAAAGCTTTGTATCAGCAATATCCGAACTTTATCATTGCCGTATAATGGGAATTCTCAAAGCCCATAGAGGTACAAATGCAGTAAGGAGGCGCCCATTCGACCTCAATCCATTGTAAAAGAGTTTTTTTCGCATAAAATCATTAATTATATGAAAGGTGATTCGTTTCGAGGTTTCTTACTTTTTATGAAAACTTTTTAAACTTTTTACAGAACTTTTTGCAGGTACGGAATCTTCAAATTAAATGAAGAATGTTTATTATCATTCGAAAGAACATTCTTTGAAATTCATATTTTGAAGATTATCTCCTTCAAACTTTGGCCGCGGCTACGTCTCACATAATCCATTCGAATTCAATTTCCGATGACTCGTTCGAGCTTTATGACTGGAAACTGGTGAGATATACGCGTGATATTTTGCTCCAAGGCCTGAATCAAAGCGGAATTGTCCGCATAGACCATAGACTTTACACATCCCCACAGGAAAAAGTCTAACGGTATGATATCACACGGTCTTGGTGGCTAATCACCGGTCCAAAACGTGAAATTATATGTTCACCCAAGTATTCTTTCAATAAATCCATTAATTGGTGTGATGTGTGAGAAGTGGCACCGTCTTGTTGAAACCAAATGTCTCTGAGATCACAAGCTTCAATTTCAGGCATCAAATAGTTGGTTATCATGGCGCGATAACGGTCGCTATTGACACGTTCTCACCGACATTCATTGTTTCTGGATGAAATAGCAGCTCTTGAATCTCTTCAGGTTTCTCTTCGTCCCAAATGCGGCAAATTTGCTTGTTTACTTACCCATTGAGCCAGGAATGGGCATAATCGCTAAACAAATTTTGTCTCGAAACGTCGGATCTTCTTGGAACTTTTTAAGAGCCAATAGAGCAAACCTATGTCGCTTGAGAAGGTCGAGTGGCTTCAGTTTTTGCACAAGCTGTATTTGGTACACTTTCAACTTAAGATTTCAATGTAAAATGCACCAAGTCGTTCCATACGTCAGTCCGAGTTGCTGCGAACGGTGCCGAATCGACTCTCTTCGGTCTTCGTGATAATGAAATACTAAAAATGAAGTTAATTTAGTATGAAAAATGTATTGTGATATATACAGTAACACTACTATATACGGCGGAAAAGAATTTTTGCTGCATATTGGAGCAAACGAAGATTGCAGGATGATATTGAGGCGATGTGATCCTTATTCGGATACATAGATCTTCGTGTTAGACTGTGCAGTCTAGCAACAGGAGCTTGGGAGCTTCCTGCTCCATATCGCAGAATCGGCAGTCAGCACGAGAGGCTATACCAATGTTTGATAGGGGCTTCTTGAACAATCTACAGTGCGCACAAGTAGCTGGAATTTGTCCTTCGGAAGGTTGATTGCCTAATGAGGTTGTAACCGCCCATTAGCAACTTTACTTGTCGCATGCCTGTGAGCTTTTGCCAATACCTCTATCTGCCTACTCTCTTCTCCTTGCGGAGCAGTTCCTTTATGGTAAGACAATGCAGGGTTCCGGTCAAATCATCCTAAAGGTAGCTACGGAGCGTGGAAGCTTATCTGACAGTTCATTGCCGACTACATCCTTTTAACCAGGCACTCAGATGAAGTGTACTTAGTTGCGAGCTGACAGGCTATTCAGCCGTTTTATGCACTCCTTCACCAATAACAATCTAATCTGATACGCTGAGATCGCTTTGAGTCCCACCTGCCTTTCACTGATTATGGCGATACTATCATAGTGATAGCTGCGTTGTATGTTTATCTCTACACACTGACCAATAACAAATACTTCTGCTTGGAAAATACTAGTCACGAGCCATAGATATGAAAAGTTTGATCGCGATCATGCGACGCCTGCACCAATGCCTTCCTTCAGTGTACCATCCAATAGTGCTGCCCTTTAGCAGTAGATAAAGCGTGGAGATGGAGTCATGTGTAGAAGTTCACGCTAGTGAGGAAAGATCTCTGATCGCCATTCACTTGGAAGTGGCCAGAAACGATTCTTTTACATATGGCTCAAGCAGCTCACGACTTCCGGTCTTTGACCAAGTATCCTCTGGGTAGCCTAAGAACATCCGTTTGAAGGCGAGCTAAAGTGAGAAGGCGAAACATCCCCTACATAGATTTATGCGCTTGGTTTGGGACCCGCCAAGTAAAAAAAAACACCCCCAATGAAAACTAACAACCAGCCTTGCTGTTGTTAACTCGGCTATAATCGCGTAAGCGGTGTCTATGCCAGTAAAGAAGAAGAAGAAAGCGTGAAAATACTCCACTCAGCCTTACTGCCGAGGGTAACTTTAAACTTACTTGTGAAGTTTGCCCTTTTGGTAATGCTTTCCCTCGGGAGGAGAACCATTGGCATTCATTTGCTGGAACGAGATTAACTTCTCTCTACCATAACCTTCTGCTGTCATTTGAAAGCAGGGTATGTTTAGCAGTTTGTTTGATTATTAGCTGAAGCGGTGTGAGTTGCAGCATGAACTCTACTGCTGATGTCGGACAAATATGTATTGCACTCGACAAATGGCCTAATTTGTCCTTAAATATGATAAATTTATCAAATGTCTTAAAAGAGACACCGGAAAAGTGGTATGGCTGAGCAAAAGGAAATTGGATTAAATCTAGGAGTACTTCTGCGTTTTCAATACCACGCCAATTTTGCTTTTAACTAATTAAGCAATTCGAAACTAAAGCCCTTTTAAGTAAATATTTCACCAGAAAACAGAGTAGTTATGAATCAAACAAGCTATTTTTTCCCGGTATGAAGTTAGTGTTAAGATATGAGTACGTTGGCAGGGAACATTTGTTGTAAACAAGCTTTACATTTTTGCTGTGAAATATATTCAATAACTTTACAGTCATCGAAAAAACAACACCATATTTTTTCCTTGTCTTGAAAAGGTCAAATTTTGTACCGAAAAGTCATGATTGGCGAAAAGCATTGATTTTTTATTTCCATTTGAAAAAAAGTGCTGCAGAGTCGCATCGAATGCTTGTCGAGGCATGTGGTGATCATGCTCTGTCAGAAGACACATGCCAAAGATGATTTTTGATGTGAGCAATGAAGAACGTGAAAGACCACCAAACAAAGTTTTAAGGCGCCGAACTGCAAGCAATATTGAAGAAAGGTGATACTTTGAGTCATAAGCAAATGACAGCCATGTTAAATGTTGCACAACAAAGACACGAAAGAAAATCAGTTTTGCATCGAATTGTCACTGGCAATGAAAAATGTATTTATTTTAAGAATCCTAAACGTAGAAAATCATGGGTTACACAGGGACAACTATCAATATCTAATGCTAAAAAAGCTTAATTCGGTAAGAAGACAATGCTCTGTGGGGGATCAGAAGGGTTAGGTATACCATGAGCTTTTAAAATGTGTTGAAATTGTTTATGCTAATCGCTAGAGATAGCAAATGATAAATTTGAACCATGCATTGATTGAAAAATTTCCAGAATGGGTTAGAAGACACGGCAAAATAATTTTGTTACACGACTATGCCTGCACACAAGGAAAAATCGGTTCAGAATACAACCAAAGTACTTGGCTTGGAGCTGCTACCCCACCCGCCATATTGCTGTATTCACGAGACTTGGTCTCTTCCGATAACCATTTGTTTTCAGCGTTGAGACATGCTGAGTAGCATTGCGATTCCTACGAAGAGATCGAAAGTTGAGTGTCTGATTGGTTTGCTTCAAAAGACGAACATTTCTATTGGTATGGTATACACAAATTGCCAGAAAGATGATCAAAATATGTAAAAAGCAATAGTCAATACTTTGATAAGTTTTGTTGTACACTCCCATTCAAAATGAATATTTAATTTTCACAAAAAAACACTAATTTCTTACCGGTATATATGTATAGTCATCGAAGCGATTTTTTTAGACATTTAGTTTTCATGTTCATGTTTCAAGAGGTATTTTAAGGACCCGAATTTCGAGTATTATATGGCAATTTATAAAAAAAACTATGGGTATTTTGAAATATTTTTATTATTTGTTTAATCACAATACGAGAGTATACAAAAATTAAAAAAAAAAATCATAAAGTAATGAGTCCACGAAAAACACGTTAAAATTTTCGTCGTCCGCTCAAACCGATCTTTTTGCCACGACACCAAATGATAAAAATTTTTGGAAATCCTTTCAGGTTTTTTTTTTGTTATTTTTGGGTATACATATTGGAAAATTCGTTTTTTTTTCAAATTTCTAGACTAGAATACTGAAATACTTTTTTTCGTTTTACAGTTTGCAATGTCCACGGCTAATTAAAGAATGCACGACTGTTACGTCTTCTTCTGATACAATCAAGCTTGGCAAAAGATGCAAATAAGTATTCGAGAAGTTTGTAGAAGCTCTTGCAGCTGCAGCAAGCAGTGTCAATGACTAATATCATTAACTTTTGTTTTTCATCTTAATTTTTTAATTTTTTTTTTATTTTTTTTTTTGTCTTTGTAATGGCTTCGAGGTTCCGTTTGACATTCAAGTAATACTGATGGCTGCTTAGTTGTCTCTTCATTTCTGTTAATTTAGGTATCTACATATGTATGTATGTGTGCAGCTAAAAGCATCCGTTGCAGTCAGTCATAATATACATAATTATATATTTACAAAGTATGCAAAAGAAAATATCATCGCATTGTACTTATTATACAACACAATCACAAGCTGCAGCAGCAGGCAGCGCTAAAGCGTGTAGCGGCAACTTTAGCGTGCGTGCACGACCAGCAAAAAGCACAGCTGAGGCTGAGAATGCTGGCTGCCGCAGCAGAGGTGAGGCGTGAACCCATCACTAACCGCAATTTGACGTCAAAGTCGACAACACTTGTCAGGTGAGTTCAACGTGTATTGATTTCTTATGTTGGCCATTAAAATGCTGAAAGGCACGAACACACACACATATGAAAATATACATAAATATAGGTGCCTGTATATGCATGGTTGTGGACCTTTATCAGCGCCGGTGGCGCATAAAATTGAATTGTTGCACGTCACTTTCACCCTTTTGCTTTTGCAATGCCGCCACACCGTTAATACCGGTTCACCTGTGTCCCAAAAAATACAAAAAGCAAAAACAAAAAAAAAGTTGGGGCCAATCGAACAATTGCCCAACCTATCGGCCCATCAACATCACTCAGTGTACGCCTGCCCTTTCCTGCGCTACTCACTGCTCGCTAGTCGCTTCTCGTTTCTTCTGGCACTTTCCCGCCTGCTGCCGTCACACGTTGCCCATTGCTGGGAGCTGCTGTTTAATGTAGCCGGCGAAAATTTTTCGAATTCTTTAACATAAAGTTTTATATAATTTTTGTTGTTGCCGCTTTTTCCTCGCTTTTATGCTTTTAATTTGATTTTGTATGCAAGCATAATGTTGTGCATATACATATGTGTGTGTGTGTCTGTGTGCAGCATCAATGTTTACGTAATGCGCTGCAAAGTCGTTTCCATTTTTTTTTTCATTAACAACAACCAGTTTATTGAGCCCCACAGGTGCTGGCAGATAACAAATGAAATACATACATATGTACGTATGTAATCGCAGCATGTTGTTGTTGTAATACATACGTGAGAACCTTCGTCCATTCAATTGCACATTAAATATTTGCGCATACTTGCTTGCACACACATATTAAACGTTTGCCCGTTGGTAGGATTTTACCCGTTGGTAGGATTTTAGCCCGTTGGTAGGATTTTACCCGTTGGTAGGATTTTAGCCCGTTGGTAGGATTTTATACCCGTTGGTAGGATTTTAGATCCTACGGGATCAGGCATCCCAGCTGAGCTCTAAGCTACCGGGGGGGTCGGCAGGTCGCGGATAGCCGGACGGCCTGTAGTAGCAGGTTAGTTGCGAAATAAGTTAAAACGAATAAGCAACCCCCGACGAGGAGCGGCAGGAGTGGAGGATGCGGTATAAAAGCCAGCCAAGCCGATGAAACTCTTGCGACAGAGGCGAATAGTTGCCGCCTCTCTAATATAGGTGACCGATCAAAATCCAGGCGCGACGGACTCAAAGTGAGCGGCTTCCTGGTCAGCGTCTGTTCACCATGTTAGGTGCGGCTGTAAATAAGACCGGTCCATACCGGGGCGCACTGGGAGTCCCTAGAAGCATCACCAGCTGTTTTCACTGGTGGTGTGGAGAGGGTGATGTGAGTCAGCTCTGCCGAAGTGTCAGCCACGATGTGAATCAGGAACCAGCCCCTTCGGGCCCTGGTCAGGAAGTGTACATTGGGCGCAGAACTAGTAGACTGCGTTGCTCCGGGCGAGCGCCGGTTCGTCCGAGTTTACCGGAACCGGTAAAGCGTAGGACAGGCCTCAGGGAACTGGGGTAGGGGCATAGCCCCCGAGGGTATACCCGTTCCTGTCTATTTCGGCCCGCCCCCTGCACACGATGCGCTGGTTAAACTGATAAATGGAGACAATAAATGAAAAAACACAAAACAACAACAATAGCAGCAACAAGTTTAGCGGTGTCATAAGCCAACTTACGATGACAGGAGTAGATCCCTTTAAAAAAGCCTCGCGTTTGGCTAGATCGCCCGTGAAGGTGCTCTCCGCACAAAGACCAGTGAGGTCGAAATCGTCACCTCCAACGCTTCAGGAGAACACCCCGATACTGGAAGAAGCAGAGTCGAAACGTGATCATATGTGTGAACTGGGAGATATGATAAAAAAGCTAAAGGATATGATGCATCCGCCACAGCGCACTATCAACAATCCCATTAGGGAACTGCTTGGCGAAATAGTGAAGCTCTACACCCGTGCACAAGATGACCATAATAGACAACGGGAAGCCAACTTAGCAAGAAGAGTAGTTATGGAGCAGACGACTGCTGAAGTCACACCGAAGAGACCACGTGACACGCAGACAAAGCGACGAACCCCTCCAAAAAGGACTAAAACGACGCATGACGGACCATTTGTGAAAGCAGTAGAAAGAAATCTCGGGGAGGAGAAAAGGACGCGACAAGGGAAGATACCTGGATCACGATACCAAGTAAATCCCACAAAAATAAAAGCAAGAAGAAGGAAAACGCCGTACCACGCCCTCGACCAGAAGCAATTGTTATCGCAAAAACTGGTGATATGTCTTACGCAGACATACTTCGGGCGGTTAAGCAGAATGAAAATCTGCAAGTGCTTGGGGAAAATGTCTCGCGAATTAAAAAGACAGCTAAAGGTGAGATACTGTTGGAGCTAAAGAAAGCGCAGACAGGAAGTACTAAGGAATATAGAGACGAGATAGTGAAGATACTAGGAGATCAGGCACAAATAAGATCGCTAACGCAGGAAATTACAGTGGAAGTGCGAGACTTGGACGATATCACGACGAAAGAGGATATAGCACAGGCAATTCGTACAGAATTTGAAGAGCTGCGTCTATTTAGTGTAGAGTGCATTAAAAACATCAGACCAGCATATGCAGGCACGCAAAAAGCTATCATAAGCCTTCAGGCACAGGAAGCAAAGCACTTACTGGCAGCACAAAAGATAAAAATCGGCTGGACAATCTGCAGAATTAGGGAAAAAGCGCAGCTGAAGAAATGTTTCAGATGCTTAGAGTATGGACATGTGGCGAAAGCATGCAGCAACCCAGAAGACAGGAGCAAGTGCTGTATTAAATGCGGAGAGGAGGGTCATTTCGCCAAAGATTGTGTTAACAATCCTTCCTGCAAGGCATGTAAACACAGTGGAAGGCCAAACATAGACCATCAGATAGGAAGCCGGAGATGCCCCATATATACAGCAGCGCTCAAAAAACCTAAAAGATGAAAATATTACAAATAAACCTGAACCACTGCGAAGCGGCCCAGGATCTCTTGACGCAAAACATATACGAAAATGAAATAGACGTTGCATTAATCTGTGAACAGTATAAAAATAAAGACTCTGACAAGTGGATTTCCGACACCACAAAAAAGGTTGCAATATGGGCATGCGGAGATAAGATGATGCAAGACATACCACTAATTGACAAGGCATACTATACAAGAGCCAAAATATGGGGAATTTATTTCTACAGCTGCTATATACCGCCAAGTATACCACATGCTGAATATGAAAAAATACTTGACGACTTGGTAAAGGATGCGATGACAACTACACCTAATATAATTGCAGGTGACTTTAATGCCTGGGCGCTAGAATGGGGCAGCAAAAATACAAATCTGAGAGGTAGCGCATTACTTAAAGCATTTAGTGTTCTAGACGTAGTACTGCTTAACACAGGAAGACAAAACACCTTCGAGAAGAATGGGCGTGGCTCTATTATAGATATATCTTTTGCCAACAGGGTACTATATCGATATATAGACTGGCGGATATGCGACATGTATACCCAAAGTGACCATTTAGCTATAATGTTAAGTATCAGCAAGAGTGTGCAACAGCGAAATGTTTGCCACCAAAAGGTGCAGTCCAAGGGGTGGAGAATTGAAACCCTAGATGAGGAGCTTTATAAGTTAATGCTGGATGAAAACTTAAACGTAAACGAATGTGATGACATAGACCAGCAGGCTAAATTAATGGTACAACACATTAGCAAAGCCTGTGATGCCGCTATGAATAAAAAGAGGACAGCCGCACAGAGAAAGCCTGCTTACTGGTGGAATCGAGAAATCGAATCTCTGAGAAGTGAAAGTCACAAAGCGAGGCGCCGTTTTCAACGAAACATAGGCAGCTTAAATTGTGACAGCCTGCGAGAAGCATTTAAAAAGAAACGCAACGACCTAAAAAAGGCGATTAAAAAGAGCAAAATGACATGTTTCAAAGAATTATGCGAAAAAGTGGACGAAAATCCGTGGGGAGCAGCGTATAAGATTGTAATGTCAAGGATTAAAGGTGGCAAATGTCAAGCGCCTACATGCCCTTCATTACTCAAAAATGTGGTAGAAACCCTGTTCCCACAACAAAATCAAGAAGAAGGAAACTATTATCGCGAAGAAGCCGCAGATGTGCCAGAAATCACCGAGCAGGAAGTTGTTCAAGCTGCTGAGCGCTTTAAAAATAGCAAAGCACCAGGATTGGATGGTATTCCGAATAGGGCGCTTAAAATTGCCATCAGCTACCATCCACAGCCATTTTCGGATTTATACACGCGTAGCCTTCGTGAAGGAGTGTTTCCAAAAATCTGGAAAGTTCAACGGCTGGTGCTACTACAGAAGCCAAACAAACCGGCAGGAGAACCAAGTTCCTATCGACCGCTCTGTATGATCGATACAATGGGCAAAATCCTAGAGCGGATAATCTGTACCCGTCTAGAAAATCATTTAGAAGGAGATGGTGGTCTCTCTGATAACCAATATGGTTTTCGTAAAAGGCGCTCAACTCTTGATGCTATCAAGAAAGTTGCTGGTATAGCAGAAAAGGCTATTGAAGGAGACAGGTGGATGTACGGGAACAAAGAATACTGTGCGGTCGTCACATTTGATGTGAGAAACGCCTTTAACTCGGCCCATTGGCCCCATATAATGCGTGCATTAGTGCTTAAAAAACTCCGAGCTATTTGTTGTACGTCATACAAAGTTATCTGGCCGATAGGATCCTGCTCTATGACACTGACGAAGGACCAAAAAAGTATAGGGTAACGGGTGGTGTGCCGCAAGGATCTGTGCTTGGCCCACTCCTGTGGAATGCACTATATGATGAAATATTGCGCCTCCCTCTGCCGAAAGAAGTGCAAATAATTGGATACGCAGATGATATTGCTGTGACAATAGTAGCTAAGGAGCTCCATCAAATACAAAGTATTTGTAGTGATACTGTCCTGAGGATAAAACAGTGGCTAACGAGTGCAAAACTCGAACTTGCCGGCCACAAAACGGAAGCAGTTCTTATAACTAGCAGGAAAAAACTGGAAACTATTTCGCTTAACATAGACGGGCACAACATTACAACACAATCCGCCGTGAAATACCTTGGTGTAACGATTGATGCGAGGCTCAACTACAAAATGCATGTTGAAAAAGCGTGTGAAAAAGCGGCGCGTGTAAACATGGCCTTATCAAGGATAATGGCAAACATTGGAGGACCGAAACAGAGCAGGAGAGCTCTTCTGGCCAAGGTGAGCCAATCAATTATAATGTATGCGGCGCCTGTATGGGGGCCGGCATTAATACATAAGACGTATGCTGGGGTGGCACAATCGGTGTTCCGGTTGAGCGCTATCAGAATAGTCAGTGCGTTTCGCACGGTTTCCAAGGAAGCTGTCGGGGTTCTAGCAGGAATTATGCCTCCAGACATAATGGCTCTCGAACTTAAGCGAATCTATGATAAAAGTAAAAGCGCAGGCCGGAAACTAACGGGAGCAGAGCGTAGAGTAGAACGGCAAGCCAGCTTAGACGAATGGCAAACACGCTGGGATACATCAAACAAGGGGAGATGGACATACCGCTTAATCGGTAACATACAAGTATGGATGGAACGAAAACACGGGGAGGTAGATCATTACATGACGCAGTTCTTAACAGGGCATGGATGTTTCAGGGAGTACTTACATAAGTACGGCCACGAGGAAGGAGTAGCTTGCTCGTTCTGTGGTAGCAACAGCGAGAACGCAGAACACATATTTTTCCACTGTCGGAAATATACAAAGGAGCGACTATCTTTGGAAAAGGAAGTATCCAACCGAATAACACCAGATAATATAGTGAACTATATGTTGCACTCGAGGAATGTGTGGGATTTAGTGAAGAAGATGGCAGCCAGGATTCTCCATGACCTGAGAAGAGCAGAACATCAAAGAAGGAGCGAATCTAGAGCAGCGAATATCGCTGTAACGACGTGAGCCCATAGGCTAAGCTTGCCCTGCGATGAAATGCCTAACGGCGGTCCCACAGGGCCTCAGTAAAGCTAAAGGAGACGGAGTTAGGGTTTAGTACGTAGGCGTACCGTTTCGCAAGTCCAGAACAGTAGGTAATACTGACTGGGCGTGGTCCCGAATGAGGTGCACCTTTAGCGAGCAGTACGAATCGTGCATACTGCTAGTAAAGTAGCAGTATCTATGTAAGATTCCCCCTCCGGCACAAAAAAAAAAAAAAAAAAAAAAAAACACATATTAAACGTGTGTCTTGTGTTGTTTCTTCAGCGCTGTCAGGTTGGCGTAAACGCCTGTTACACAAAAGACTTAAGCAACGAACTTGCAATTTTTTTATTAGCGCAGGTGGGCAATTACATATTACATTTTATATTGGGTGTGCACAATGGCGGCGCGTTGCAAAGCATTCAGTTGTCAGTTGTTGTTATTGTTTCTTTAGTGAAGTTCGCATTGTGTGCGTAATGTAATAGTTGGGAGTTTTTTTCTTAATTAAAAGCAGCATAATAGAAATTCATTTCTACGTGTAATCTGCGAACATCTGATTTTGCATGTTTTAAATAATTTCGCTTTCTATTAAAGATATATAATCTGCAATCCCGTTTGAAACCCGAAATTTCAGGACTGCGTCTTCGGGATCCCGATATACTAAAATATTTTTTTTTTTTTTCGTTTCATGCCCCGTAGCCTTTTTTGTCTTCAAAATATTATTTTTGCTATGAGAGCTATGCAACACTATAATAACATTTAGTTATAAGAGACTTTCATACAAGTAATTAAGCTATTGTCTAACTCCTGTTCTATTCATGCCTGGAACTGAGTCTATAGAATTTTTGACCATTTTTAAATCAACTCCCGTATTGATCTCAGCCATTCTTTACTTCTAAAGGGTTTTACGTTGCAGTTTTAGCAGACTAGACCGCTGAATAACAGGATATATGAGAAAGCGAATATTGTTTACTGCTATATTTTATACATATTTCTATTAAAGGGGTATACTAGTCCAGAAATTTAAAAAAATCGAAATTTTATTTATATATAATTTTTTCAAAGTTTAACTATTCAAGAATATGTATACAAGAGGACTTTTCAAAATTCAAATTATTTTCGGAGATATAGATTTTTCTGACCCGGTATCCAAACTGGTTCGGCCGGAACTAATCGAACAAAAGAGATTAGGGAAACTTTAAATGCGTTTTTCTCAAAACTGACTTTTTCGGAACGATACCCACGATTTCTCAGGTTCTACTGGACCGATTTATTTGAAATTTTTACAGAGTCTTCTTTATAGGCTTGTTTATGGTTGGAACCAGCCCCATCCCCAAATTTGTATTTTTATTATTTTTAAAAAATTCTAAATAGTCAGAAAAAGTGATCCAAAAAAACTTTTTTTCAGGCAGTCGCCATTCTGTGAAATTCTGTTTTTTCCCACTTTTCCGTAGTTCCGGCCATTGCCACATTATTCTAGATTAATAATCTTTTTTTCTTTTTGGTTTCAGATAACTAGGAGTGTTGAAATCATGGGTATGGTCACGTGGAAATTTTTAGAGACCCTCCACTTTGTCAGCTAATAGTTTTTGAAATTTTTTACTTTTTTTAGTTTTTAACTTTTTCTCTACTCTTCTAAAATTAACAAGTAACTAATAAAAAAAAATGGATAGCAAAAATATTAATTCCCTTTTTTTACGACACTTTAAAAATTACCTGAAATGCATGCTTCTAGACTAGAATACCCCCTTAAGGGACTTTCTCTCATATCAACGCAGTCACGAATAGACCGTCCCTCTGTTGATATTTCTTTTAGTAAGATTTGCCATTTCGTCATGGAAAGATATACGATCCAACAACGAGTCGAAATTATTAAAATTTACTACCGCAATTTCGAGTCCCTGACCTTAACTTTAAAAACGCTACGTCCCATTTATGATCGTCATAATCGACCTGTCAGATCAACTATTGAGCAATTAGTGGAAAATTTTGAATCCACAGGCACAGTACAAAATGTTCACGTGCTAGTGAGAAAAAGAAGTGTTCGTAATGTTGAGAATATTGCTGCCTCTAGCGCATCCATTGAGGAAGACTCAAATTAGTCTCTCACACGTCGTTCTCAAGTGTTGAGCATCTCTGTGACGTCGTTGGGGAGAATTTTGTGAAAAGATCTTGACCTACATTCTTTCAAACTGGCAAACTGACGCAAGAACTGCAGCCGCTTGACCATCAGAATGGTCGTATGATCGTGAATTGGGCTGAGCAATAACTTGAAAATTATTTGCACTTTCATCGAAAAACCATTTTAAGTGATGGGGCTCATTTCAGGCTGAATGGCAATAATGAAAATATGCGTTATTGGTCGGAAAGCAGGTCACACGTACTCCATGAATCACCATTCCATACCGGAGAAAATACGGTTTGGTACGGTTTATGGGTCAGCGGCGTCATTGTGCCGTACTTCTTCCATGATGATCAACGGCACATTAATGGGAATCGCTACCGCTCAATGATAACTAAATATTTGTGGCCCGAATTGGTTTATATGGACTTGGACAATATATGGTTCCAACAGGTCGGCGCCACAACTCACACAGCGAATATCACAATCGATTTATTGAAAACAAAGTTTGGTGAACGTGTTATCTCACGAAATGGCCCAGTCAACTGGTTGATGAACTTCGTACTAATATTGAATCTGAAATTGTAGCAGTATCGAGCGATTTATGCTTTAAAACCGTCGAAAATTGGGTTCAGAGTCCGGACTTCCGCAAGCGTGCCCGTGGTAGCCATGCAAAAGAAATCGAGTTCCATACATAATTGCAGCGAATGTACTTTCACAGGAATAAAGAAGTTCATTATCAAATATACTGCGCTTTAGTCTCAAAAATTTTCAACCTAGGGTGGCTCTTAATAGATCAATTGAAAAGACCCCAGCGTGACAGATAGATGGCGCTACTATAATACTTAATAAAAATAAATAACTCTTGTTGATAAAATATTGCTTTTTGAAGGGAAAAATGCGGTTTAATAAAAAAATCAGCCATCAAGAATTGGTATGCAAATTTTAGACGTGGAGGTTGTCACCGACGAAAACATCAAAAAGTCCACGAAATAATTTTGAATGACAGTAAATTGTTCGAGTAAGCAGGCACTCCAAAGACATCAATTGTACGTGTACATCATATCATTTACGAATATTTGGGTATGAGAAAGCTCTGTGCGAAGTGGGTGCCGCGAAGGCACACTTTTGCCCAAAACCAATGACGAGTTGATGATTCAGACGGGTGTTTGGAAATGTTCAAGTGTATTTGCATCTATATGTGGCTATGGATGAAACATGGCTCCATAAACTTACACCAGAGTCCAATCAACAGTTATCCGAGTGGACTGCACATGATGAACCAGGTGCAAAGCGCGAAACACGCAAAAGTCGGCTGGCAAGGTGGTGCCGCTTGTATTTTGGAATAATTTTTATTGACTTGAAAAAGGCAGAACCATCAACATTACGTTATTTGACCGTTTGAAAGACGAAATCGCCAAAAAACGGCCGCATTTGAAGAAAAAGAAAGTGCTTTTTCATCAAGATAATGTACCGTGTCACATGTCAGTCAAAACGTTGGCAAAAATTCAAGAAATGGGTTTCGAATTGCTTCCGCATCCACCATATTCTGTAGATCTGCCCTTCGACTATTTCCTGTTCTCAGATATCCAGAGCTCAAAGGACAAATCGAGATATAAAATGATATCGAAAAAATGGAGGACCGCTATAATCAGTGTATCACCCTTGAAAGGAGCTATGTTGAATAAAAAAACGAATTTTGCCAAAAAAATGTGTTTTACTATGATGGGCCGCTTAGTATAACAAGGTTGCCATACAGCCTCGACTCTCCGAGATTTGGTGTGAAATCGGACCCACTAAAACAATAAACAAACCATCTTTTCTTCGAAATAACAACAAACTAGCTGAAAAAATTTTGCCGAAAAATTTCAGACAGGCAAACACTGGACAACATAAGAAGCTGGTGTACCACCTGATCAAATTTGACCAGAACTGAAAAAAACTACTATACATTTTCACGCATTTTAATACAAATATTTATCACTACCTTCAAAATAGGCTACTGAGCTAATACAAATGGCCTTCTGAGCTTTTAGAGAAATTTGGTTTTTGCGGTTTCGGCTATTCTCGAACGCCATTCGTTATACGAGGTATGAAAATTAAGTAATGAGACTGATTCCATAAAAACCGTATACTGGAAAATTATTCTACAACTCTGCCACCCCCTTCAAAGAAGTCCCCTTGTGCAGCTATACAGGGATTCCAGCGCGTTTTCCATGCTTCGTAATGTTCCTGGAACGCTTCGACTGGGACGTCCGCGAGTACCCTTGTCACGGCCGCCTGGATATCTGTAATCGACTCAAAATGGGAAAAAGAGAAAGGGAATTTCAAGGCCACAGGTTTACCACAAGCGCGGCAATAAAATCAGTCTCATTACTTAATTGTCAAACCTCGTATTTAGTGCTATTTCTTTTACAACCTCTCTACTTTGGTAAAAGTGTATCATTGACACACTTTATACCAAATAATAATACCAAAATGATGATTATCAAGTACTTTTTCTTTAACTTTTTCGATGTTATCATCATTAAGTGAGGTGGAAGGTCGACTCGCATGAGACAAGGTTTTGAAGACCATGACCTTCACTGAATGCTTTCTGCTACTCAAATACTTGGGTTCACCATAAAATGAACTCCTCAAAACACTTCTGCAACGTATTCAATGATGCCGTAGCAGCGATTCCTTTGAAAAAAAAACTCAACTAATTTGATTGTTAAATGGTCAAAATCGCTAGACAAACTTTTCGCCTCGTAAAAACAGTTGCCGAACACACTAATTGACCGGTTCCAGTCAAAATTGACGTGGTGGGATTCCATCTAAGGCTGGTACGGAAATAAGCGAAACTGTCATGCTTTCAAAATCGTCTTCAAACATTTTGAATTGATTTCACAAATAGAAATACAAGCATTGGTTAGCCACCAATTTTCAATGCCAAAGCGCCAATCACTTTTACCCAATAACATTTGAATGCAAAACAAATACTCCGTTCAAAGGTAATAATGACTCCGTGTGGCCTCTTAATTACCTGAATGACAACAATCAGAGCTTTGGCATCGATCATTTACAGAATAAAGCTTCAAAATAAAGACAAATCTTAATTTGATCGCAGGTGAGCTTCCGGCTCGTCTATGACTAAAGCGCATAAAAACATAGAAATTCTAAGCCACACACACGCACACAGTCCTAAGATCATAAAACAAAAACGGAATACTTCAAGATATTTAAAAACACAAACTCGTATTGAATACGAAACTTCAGAGTAAACGAGTCGCTTATGCTAATCAATCTCGAAAACAAAGAAAAGAAAAGGAAAAAAAACAACAACAAAGTATACCGAAAATGCTCATAATAATAGTAATCGTTTTAAAAGTAGGAAGATGCGCGTGCAGCGTTATTGGCTTAAATTTGAATAAGTCTCAAAACTGGTGTGTGCCGAGTAATTTCATGCTTTTCGAAATCCGATTGCTGCTTTACAGTTTCCAGGTGAAGGAAGTTCCGAGTATAATGAAATTGACAAGCAAGCATTTTTAATGCAAAATATACAAATCAACCAGGTAATGTTTACATTTTACTAACCTTTAAGTATCGGGGCCTGAAGGTATGCTGTTATTATTAGAGATACAAGCGACGGTATGACAGAGTAAACTCTCATGAATGACTGCTACTCAACTATAGACCCTTTACCCACACCTTTTATTCCGTTTTATTTTTTAAGATTTCTGCCATTCGTCCAGCAGATTTCCAACACCGTCGAACTTAAGGAAATTTTTTTGGCTTAATTTGAAAGTACAATGTCTTGAGAATTTACTGTGAAAACTTCAGACAGAAATTCGAAATATTTCGGGAGTTATAACGAGTTTCCTAGAGCGCCTTGGAGTCTTCTCTCTCGGAGTTGTTGAACTTTAAACGCGTTTTTCTCAAAACATTGTTTTTCTGGTTGGCCCGGGTTCTAACTTTTTTTCAATAGAACCGATTGCTTGAATTTTAACAGGCTATTCTACACACTTATAGTTCTCGTCGGTGCTAACGAGAATTTTTTTTATTCCTAACTTTTTATTTTACAACCCTTTCTTTGCTAAAATAAAAGAACATTTTTTCACCAAATTGTTTATTTTCCCTAGAAATTTAACTTCAGTAGTTCCGACCAGAATGACCTCTCTATAGATTAAGAATAATCAAGAATATTTGAATTCAGATAACATCAAGAGCCAAAATCACCCGGTCCACCCACTTGCATTTTTTTTTTTTTTTTTTTTTTTGAGGTTCCAACTTCGAGTGATAATAATAATAGTAATAAAGTATTAAATTTTTTCAAACACTTTTTTTTATTTTTTTTTTTCAATATGTAAATAAAAACACTCTAAATATTCAAGATAATTCATTTTTATTTTCCTATAAAAAACCACCCTCCAAAGAAGTCATGAAAATAGGCATAAGTTACCAGACTACTACCTCAAGAGGTTATATTCACTTACAGGTCGCTTTTTTGTGATTTTGTAAGAGGCATTGTGTTTAACAAATATGTAAGTGTATAGGTATGAAATGAGCGCTTTTTGTGAAAATTAATGAAATACCAATTTTGAATGGGAAAGTAAAAAACCAAATTATTCAAAGTATTGGCCAATGCTTTTTACACATTTGACCGTCTTTCTAGCAATTTGTGAATACCATACCAATAGATATGTTCGTCCTTTGAAGCAAACCAATCAGACACTCGATATTCGACTTCTGTGGGGGAATCGAAGTGCTGCTCAGTCAATGCGTGTCCCATCAATAAAAACAAATGGTAATCGGCAGTGGCCGGGCTTTCTGGTTCATTCTGGTGGATTTTCGATCAATCTTCCTTCCACTGAATCGATCTTGTTTTGCAGATAATGTTGATGGTAGCCGCTGATTAAATGAGGATTTTCTCCGTTTAGGATTCTTAAAATATATCCCACTTTTCATCGTCAGAGACAATTCGATGCAAAAATTATTTTCTTTCGTGTCTTTGTTATGCAACACTTAACATTGCTGCCATTTTCTTCCTCCAATATTTTTGGTGGTCTTCCACGATTCATTCATTTCAGTAACACCGATAAATCAAGCTTTAGAAGACAACTGTGTCTTTCTTCGAGATGTAAATTCTTAAAAGTCCCATTTTGCGATTTTAAAATATGAATGAAAAGAATAGTTAAAAAAAATAATATTGAGGACAATTTCAACGATTTTAATAAGAATTCCCATAATCACAAAATATGTTGTACACGCGCAAGTAATCTCTAGCCTCCACTGTAAGCAAAACATATCGATGCAACCCTGTGCAGAATTTAATATTACAGCTGATTAGTGTCAAAATTTGCAAAATTTTGTTGGCAACCAATTTGCCCACGATTCTAAATTAATTATTTAGTTACAGTAATCAAACTAAAAAAATAGCATAAATGCCTTTAAATTAACAGATAAACAACGAAGGAACTAAGGACAATAAAGTAAAATTTGCGCGGCCACTTGCAACTAAAATAAACAACGCCCATAGTGTGGTTGATTTCGTTGCCAGGGAGTGATTAGCAAAATTGATAAAGTAGCGGACTAAAAGTTTTTTTATTTTTAAACTAATTTTAAGTTTAAATTCGTGCATTTCACAAAGATTGGTACATACAAAATGGATACCAGTTGGGATATACACGATGACATGAATTTGTAAGTTGATAACGGAATAAGATAATGTGTTCAGTGGATAGTGGGCTTTGTGGGTTAGCTTTTATGTAGCTTAAAGTAGGGTGGGTGGTTGAGTGTGATTTTCTGTAGGGCACACTTAATCTGCACTTGAAATGACATTATTAATGGATTAGCCTTGCAGCTGTCCGCCGCATATATATGGCAACAAACCTTTTGACACGAATATGACTGCTTAGAGATTGATTTTATCGATTTATAACTACTTTACAACACAACACAGGTACATAACGCCGGAACGTTTCGTTGTGGAACCCAATGGTAAAGATGAGCTGCTGGTAATCGATCGCGTCGTGAATACAGTACGTGTTCAAAGTAAGTAAACGCAAATGAGGCATTTAAAAATTGTACACAGAAATATACATGAAATTGTATGTATGGTATACATGTTAACAATGTCATTATTATTGTAGGCAAAGGCAACCAACTGAACAACCAAGTGCCCACAAGGCGTGTATGTGGCATACTTGGCACCATTCAACTACTAGGTGGTCATTACCTAATTGTTGCCACTCATCGCCTTTATGTGGGCATGCTAAATGGCGCCATTATATGGCGTTTGGCAGGTTACGATATTATACCCTACATTCCAACTATAACACATTTGCGCCCCAAACAACGCGAGCAAAATGAAACATATCTTAACATGTTGCGGCAAACACTGGATACACGTTTCTTCTACTTTTCCTATTGGTACGATTTGACACACTCGCTACAACGCCTGCACGGCATGCCGCCGGACTTTATGAAGGTACATATTTTACTTTGGAAATTAATACTTTTCAATGTACGCATCTAATTTTTTTATACACTCTCTAGAACGGTTTGTTCGAGCGCGCCGACGAGCGCTTCGTTTGGAATGGCGCTTTACTGCGTAATTTTAATTGTCCGGAAATGCGCAAATTCGCCTTGCCAATCGTACTAGGCTGTATGAATCTAAATTTATTTAATAATTTTTTTATTAAAAAAACCTTTTTTTTCAGTTGTTTCCATAAATCAAGTGCAAGTAAATGGTCAAACGTTCTTTTGGTCCATCATATCACGTCGCTCTATACACCGCGCCGGCACACGTTTCTTCGCACGTGGCATTGACGAGGCGGGTAATGTGGCCAATTTTGTGGAAACGGAACAAATTGTCGAGTACAATGGACAACGTATATCCTTTGTGCAGGTGATTTCCGACAGTTTTCTTTTATAATGGAATTAAAATTATACAGAGTATTTTTCTAATTGCAACAGACGCGAGGCAGTATGCCCTTCTTTTGGCGACAATTACCAAACCTAAGGTATAAACCGGATCCGGAACTGGTGCCGGGTAAGGATCACTTGGCGGCATGCTTGAAACATTTCGAAGCACAGGTGATGCTTTACGGACGTCAAGTAGTTCTAAACCTGGTAATTTTTACAATTGTGAATATATGTGTAGAATTATATTATAAAAAAATATATTCTTTATAAACTATAGGTGGACCAAAAACGCGCGGAGGGCAATTTGGAACGCGCGTTCCGCACATTTGTTCAGCAAATGAATAACCCCAATGTACGATATGAAGCGTTCGACTTTCACGCCGAATGCAAGAAAATGCGTTGGGATCGCTTGCAGATTCTGATCGATCGCGTAGCACACGAACAGGATGAGTTCTCAGTATTTCATTTACGCGAAGATGGCGGTTTGGTATCAGCGCAAGATGGCGTCTTTCGCACAAATTGTGTTGATTGCTTGGATCGCACTAATGTTGTGCAAAGTATGCTAGCCAAGCGTTCACTGAATGCGGTCCTACAAAAGCTGGGCATTTTGCAAGCCGGCCAAGTTGTAGAACGAGCTTCGCCCAATTTCGAGTATATTTTCAAGGGGGTAAGTAGTATACTCATATACTTAATAAACATAACTTACTTGTTTGTATGTATTCAGGTTTGGGCGGATAATGCGGATGTGATTTCACTGCAATATTCCGGTACTGGCGCTTTGAAAACCGATTTCACACGCACAGGAAAACGTACAAAAGCCGGTCTTATGCAGGATGGTGTCAATTCAGCAACTCGTTACTATCTCAATAATTTTGCTGATGGAAGTAGACAGGTTCATGACTTCGAGTTTGTAAAATTTACAATATTTACATTATTTTGTAACTTTACAGGATGGTTTTGATCTATTTCTGGGCAAGTATGTGGTTAAACCGGACGAAGGCAATTTACTGCCGTCACCGTTAGTGGTTACACGCACTTGGCGCTACAACACGGTAAACTTCTGATTAGTAAAGAAAAATTTTACAATTTTAAAGAAATATTTTTGTGTTTTCAGATACCTTCCGTTTTGCTGTTCGCCGTAGCAATGCTCTTCATTACCGCCATCTTTCCGGCAGAATTTAATACCGAAAGCTTGCTTTTCCTTTTATTCTGGGCCACAATTGTTGGAGTGGGCACAACTGGCATATTACATTATGGCGTGGAATTTGTCGACTGGCCGCGTTTGCATCCACCAATTAAGATCGAAGCCTAGCAAATATGGGAACGGCGTTATTATTTGCGTTTAGATGAAAGCAATTAGTAACTCGTAATAACGCCTACAATACAAGCTACTTAACACCATCTGCAGTGAACACAGTTAAATAATTTGTTAGAATTTCAGCCAGTGTATATGCATGTTGGCTGCAATTATTCGCATTTGACACTACAGTGTTCAACTTAAAAATTCCTTGCTTGTTTATGATCTAGATTAATGTTTTATTATGTTCGAAAAGCCGGTTTAATGCTAAAAAAAGATAAAATATTTGCCTAAAATAATAGTAAAAACACAAAAACGCAATAGTTAATTACCTCCTGATGGCATGACTTAATGAAATGCGTACATGGTTAATCAATAAATACCCACTATTTCAACGAAGTTAATTGACTTGCAACACTTAATTACTATATTTGCACATTTATGAGTTTTATATAAAAGGTTTGATCATTTCAATAATTATTATTATATTTTTAATTTTATTTTAAAAAATGTGAACAATATTTGGTTTTCCAGTTTGCAAAGTTATGCATTCACTTACAACGAACGTGTTAATTGCATTAATGTATAGGGATTTTTATTGCTAAGGTACTTAAGTTGTTCGTCAAAGCCTTCCGGTGTTTTCTGGATCCAATTTCGATCTAAATAGTATTGTACACAACTCGCAAACTCTTTATCGCTGTAGTTATCCACACGTACTGGCACAAATGGATCTAAATGCTCGAATCCTTCCTTACCGAGTAAATAACGTGGCATGTACGACTCCATAAAACCTTCGGTCATTCCTATTTTATCCACTGTTAATATGCACACACCATTAGTCCAATTGTAATTAGTTATATCGAGGAAAGGTTGTGTCAGTGTAATACGATCAGGCGTTATACGTTGTTTATGATCCCCAAACACACGTGTCTCCGGGTGGAAAAAAGCATTAAAGCCATCAATAGCAACCATAACTTTACATTTATCTTCACTAGCATGTTGCTTCAGCTCGAATAACAAAGCAGCAATTGTTTCGGAGGCGAATTTAATACGTGCAATACCGTGCTCCACCAATTCCAACAATGTGGAACCAGCTGGAGTTGATTCTCTTTTACTCCAGACGTAATCCTTACTTGTTTTCAATTGTAATTTGGTAAGTAGATTTGTGTTTTGAGTTTTAAAGTGCACTAACCACGCTGCCGCATCGAAAGGCAAATCGATAAAACCTTCTTGTGCAGCATTAGCAGTTTCTTTAGGACGCTTCATCCAATTGGGTACCCATGGTACATGTACAAGCACAAAATTGTTTTGTAATCCATAGTGCAATGCATGAGCCATAATTAAAGTTTTGCCAACACCATTTTCACCGTATAATACGTATCGTACCGCTGGTCGTTTGAAATCCGTATTACGGATATAATTTATTAACTCTAAACCGGCCGGTCGCACCATGAGACAAGTTTCGGTAAATGTTTTTACTTGTTGCTCGTACTGCCGTGGAAGTCCACCACCGCTAAACAATTGTTTCTTTATTTCTGGTGCAATTGTGTAGAATTTGGCTTCATGCACTTTAGAATGCAAGTCGGTGTTTGTCTCGCCTGTTCGGTAATCAGTTGGGGCAAGTTTAGGACGATTATAAAGAGGTTCCGCCGCCGCCTCCGCTGTTGCTGTGCAGAATGATGCACATATGTTTGTCAATCGTGGTAGTTTTAAAGAATGTCTAGCCAACATATTTGCAACAATTTTTTTACAATTTAATTGAAATTTAATTAATTTTGTGGAAAAAATTTATAACCGAGCTGAAATGCCATGCACTTATATATCAGCTGTTTTGCAGGTGAACTAACTGTCATTTAGGTGAGAATTTATAATTTCGATAAACATTGGAGAGTTTTATGCTTTCAAATAGTTATCGATATTTTAAACATTTAAATCCGGCTTATTTCAAAAAAGAATTTCGTTTTTTCAATAATAATAAAATAAAACATTTGAATTATTATAAAAGAAAATATTTTAATGTGAAAAGACGGGTTTTCATTTAGAATTAGAAATTACAATTTGTAGTAGATTAATTACAGTCGCGACTTCAAAACTTAAATAATAATTAAATCATGTTCAAGAAGTAACAGACACATTTAATTCTTAAACATGAGAAACTAGCATTCAAGTAGTGAGGTCTCATCTATTAGTTAATTTATAAAAATTTAAATTGTTAATTCATTAGCTTCTTAATCTCATCATACATCACCAATACAAGTGCCCCACCAGTTCCACGTAGAACATTTGAAAACGCTCCTTTAAAAAAAGCAAAGGGGCCTTCTGTGCGAGCAATAACTAACCAACAATGGGCAGTGTTTTTGTAAACGCGTTCGCCAGCCTTTACGCCTGATTGCATCATCATACGACGGCGCACAGTATCAAAAGGGTAAGAAACTATGCCTGCAAAGGTGGTTACAGCTTCCGCAATTAAAAAATTTACCCATATAGGTGAATTTTTCGGATCTGGCATTAGCTCACGAGCAGTATCATAACAACCGAAATAAGCCCCACGATACATTATAATTCCTTGTACAGAAACAATAAAACCTCTGTACAATCCCATAAATCCATCAGTTTTGAATATCTTCTTTATACAATCAAAGAGTCCATTGAATTCGCGTTGTCCTGTCTTTCCAACGTCAGCAGCCAAGCTGTTATAGAAAATTGTGAATTATGACACAATGCATGTAACTGAGAGCCGACTTTAAATAAAATTCTACAGCTAAAGTAATAACAATTCTATCTTTAAAGTTTTCTATGATCTACATAATAATTTATTAGAGTACACAGAGAAGCTAAAGCTCGCTTTTTTACCTACCGAGTACGTGCAAAATCCAAAGGGTATACAAATAAGAGTGACGTGGCACCAGCTGCACCACCGGATAGTATGTTGCCTAAGAAATAGCGTCCCTTTTGTTCTTTTTTGTTTATGCCACTGAGGAATATCTTCACAATTTCCATAATGCTATTAACTTAAAATTGGTTTGCTTGGGTGTGAAAAGCATTTCATCATACCTGTTTATATTTATCCTTAAAGGCAAAATTCAATGCCTGGGTAGGAAAGTATCTAATGACGTTAGCTAGATTTCCTCGCCAAAATGATAAAAAGCCTTGTTCACGCGGTATTCTTACAAAACAATCAATCATTCCTTTATATTGCTTGTCTGCAGAGATCTGCTTTGATATGGCTTGTACTTGCAAAAGCAATTTAACGCGTTCTATCGGCGCCATTGCAGTTTTTGCTATAGCTGCGGATATGCCACCAGCCATAAAATCCTTAAGGAATCCAATGGGATCTGACAAATCTTTCTTTATTTCTCCTTCACTCATAGCGCTATTATTCAAAAGTAATGATTTTTAAATATTTAGAATTTAACAATTATACAATGAACAATAAGAACAATTCGATCAAAAGTGTCAAATTTACGAAAAATTTGTAGAAAACGACATAGATTTGAAAGATATTCAAATTAAGAAATCGATAAAACTCAATTGAGCGATAACAATTAAAGCAAGCAACCGACTCTTCAAACCTAGTTATGTAGTCTTACGGTAATTGTCAATAAACGAAAAAGGATTAAGGATATCGGTTGCTGTTATTGTTATCTACGTTATGGTGAGAGCTTCGAAAGTTATCTGAGTTAAAAATTATTGAGATCTTAGGCCACATTTGTTGTTGATGTAATAATGGTTTTGAGTAATACTGCTAAACTAACATTCTAAGAACCATACATAACCCCACTTCGACGGTAGTGTGATAACTGGACCAATCATTTCCAAATGAATACTTTTCTTAAATTTTAATCGCCTACGCACGATGCCAATTGTCTAATTTCAATCAATTACAGAAGCTGGAACCTATTAGGTAACAGGTCCTGCTTCTCTGCACTTAACTAGCACTATACTAGAAAAAAATCATTTTACAATTTTTATTAATTTTTGTATTTTTAACTTTTCCGTATTTGTTTGTGATTGAACATTTACTAATGATTCATCAGTGTGGTTGTTGTTGAATTACTGTTGTTGGTTATTTTTCGCTCTATCTTCGTATTGTTACAATTTGCAACCTTTTTGTTTTACATTTATTTATTTATATCGCTTATTTCAATAATGTATGGTAACTGCTTTTTGTTGGTATTTTTTTTAATTTTTTGTTTTTATTATTTTAATATTTAAATTAAATAATTGTTTTAGCTCAATTAGATAGTAGGTGTTAATTACTTTACAAGATCTTCTTGATTTCATCGTACAATACAAGCACGAAAGCGCCACCAGTACCTCTGAGTACGTTGGAGAAGGCACCCTTGAAGAAGGCGCCAGTACCTTCTTGCTTGGCAATTGTGGCCCAGCAGTGCAGTGTGTTCTTGTAGATGATTTCGGTTGCTTTGCGGCCAGACTGCATCATCATGCGACGACGCACAGTATCGAATGGATAGGATACAATACCAGCAACAGTTGTAACAACTTGAGCAATAGCCCAGCTGATGTAGATGGGTGTGTTCTTGGGGTCAGGCAACATACCACGGGCAGTATCGTAGAAGCCGAAGTAAGCGGCACGGTAAATGATGATACCTTGTACGGAGACACCGAAGCCACGGTACAAACCAACAAGACCGTCACTCTTGAAAGTCTTGGCCAAGCAGTTACCAAGACCGGTGAATTCACGTTGACCACCCTTACCGACATCAGCAGCCAAACTGTGTGGAGTAGAGAAATAAGCGAATTCATTAATTATTAGAAAAGTATTAAAAAAGCTCAAAAGCAGTTATGCTTCATAACTACAGTCATCCACGAAAAATTAGTTGCATAAATTACTATTTTTTGAGGAATTTAAGCGACTTGAATTTTTGGTGGATTGCTGTCTTTAGTAATTATTGAATATGAAAACCTACCGGGTACGGGCAAAGTCCAAGGGGTAGACGAAGCACAAAGAAGTGGCACCAGCAGCACCACCGGAGGCCAAGTTACCTGCGAAATAACGCCAGAACTGAGTGTGCTTGTCAACACCACCCAAGAAAACCTGCCAAAAAAGACAATTAAAATACAGTTTAATTAATGTCAATTAATAGCAACAAAATTAGTACTCGACGTAACACACACCTGTTTGTACACATCCTTGAAGGCGAAGTTCAAAGCTTGAGTTGGGAAGTATCTGATAACATTAGCCAAGTTACCACGCCAGTATGACGCAAAACCTTGTTCTTTTGGAATGCGGACAAAGCAATCAACCATGCCCTTGTATTGCTTATCGGGGCTGATTTGTTTTGAGATGTGTTGAACCTGCAACAGCAGTTTCACACGCTCAATGGGTGCAACAGCAGTCTTTGAGACAGCAGCAGAGATACCGCCCGCAGCGAAATCCTTGACGAATGCAAGGGGATCAGCAGCTTTACCATCCTTGCCCATTATGCTGTAATTAAATTAAATCAAAAATTTTAGGATTAGTTGCAATTTCGACAGTTTCATTGATAGTAAAATAATATTCTCACAAAAAACAATTAAACTGTAAAGGGCACGCGCAAATTTATTGCTTTTTATAATGATATCAGCAAAACTCGCGACACTCATGACTTCACACATACAAACACGGAAAGCGAGCGCCGCACGTCGCCGACGAGACACACGCTTAGCGACCTCGCTTCACACACAAACGCATTTATTAGCGTGAAATCGGTACTTTTTTGCGATAAGCGTACATGGAATTTTAGAATTATTACTCATACATACATACATAATTGTATGTGTTTGTGTGTTTAAATATTAAAAAGACAACTCAACCTAGTTTGTATTTGAAAAAGTGGTTCGAGCAAAACTGGTTTATGGAAGTTCAGTCTCGTTGCTAAGTGTGACTCAATGCGGCTTTTAAGCTGAAAAATTTAGTCTTATGGAATTAGCACGTGGTCTACATTATTATTATACTTCGCACTAGGTACAAATGGATATTTTTTTATTACTTTTTTGTATTAAAATTTCAAGTAATTTAATACGTTTTTTTAATAGTTTTTTATATTAATATTTACTATACTTTTTTTATTATAATTTACTATATTTTTCTATTAATGTCAACTAATTTTTTCCAAAGAATTTTTTTTTATTAAAATTTACCATATTTTTTTTAAATTATTATTGACTATAATCTCTTATAAATTTTTTTATTTTGAAATTTTAACTAATTTAATAAATTGTTATCGAAAAAAAGTTTTATATTAAAGTTTCAAATAATTCTTTACCATAAATGTTTTTTGGGAAATATTTTTTTTTTATTAAAATTTTTAATTTAAAAGAATATATTCTAAATATTGAAATTTTTAATTAGAAATAAATATATTTTTTCTCAATTCATTGATTTATTTAAATAAGTCACTTCTCATACAAACATACATATGTACGTAATATAAAATTTCAGAGTTCAATTTAAAGTTCATATTACTTTGGTTTCAAATTTCAATTTATAATAATAATGAAATGCTTTTGTTTACGCCTCTTTGCACAAGCATTGACTCAGATAAACGCACAGTTAGCAAAGCTGGAATTGGATATTTTACATACATGCACACATACGTATGTATAAGCAAGCTCATTTTAAAGAGTCATAAGTCGAAATTATTAACTTTATGAATTATTTATTATATTGAAGGGCAATTCCAAGAAAGAAATTCAAGTATTGTTGCCATTAAACCACAAAAAATAAAATATGACTAAAAAATTAAATAATTTTTCAAATTCATTGCCCCAAAAACATCATCAACTGACGTCAAGAGTACACGCTTATGTCTATATGTACATAAATGCATTTGTATGTCTGTATGTGTATGTTGGCAACAGTCAAGATCAGTCGCTACATATGCACAAGTGTTTATTTAATTTTAGAACTCATTCAAGTGAGTTGAATAACAGCGAAAAAAAAATAAAAATTTGCAAACAAGATTTTTCACCAAAAATATTTATAATTGTTATTTTTTTCTGAAAAAATGATAAATTATTATAAATTATTATTTTTTGAAAAAAAAAATAAATAAATTTATATCACATTTTCAGAGCAGAATATGTCAAATATGTTTTTTTCGAGAAAGTGGCTAATTCAATAAAATTTATTATGCACATCAAAAATGTTGTGAATGACCGACAAGGCCTTGGAAAATTTCAAAATTTGTAAAGATAAATTTTATGTATGAATATATAAATTAAACTAATTACATTCATACACACATATGTATGTTTGACCTCGTGGAAAAAAAAATTTTAAAATAATTAATAATTAGTTTTTTTTTCTTGGCATCGAATGAATTTAGTACTTTAATCTCTAATTCCAATTTATTAAAATTTCATTATATTGTATAAAATATTTTACCCGTCAGAAAGGCGTTTTTAAATGCTAATAAACCATCACCGCTATTTTATATAATATTTATAAATTATAAAATAATAATACTATATGTACATACATATATATTTTTTGTAATTGCACGTAAGTGTTACTAAAGTATCACAAAAAATCAAGACGTTTAGTGACCGTCGTAACAAAAATTGCTTTTGGCTTAGTTTTGAACCACATAAATGTAGAATGACAAGCGTACATGGTCTTCGATAAGCCCAAAAATCATACATATTTTTTAAAATTTTTTTTAAATAATTTAAAAAATTGTTTTTAAAAATAATATTTTTCCTATTAGTAAAATTAGTTACTGAATCCTTTAATTTATCTACAAGTTGTGTAAATTATAATTATAAATAAATGGTTAAGTAAAAAAATAAATTTTAAAAATTAAATATTTATAATATTTCAAAACAATTACTGTTTTGAGATAATAGATAAAGATATGATTTTAAAAATGTCCAACCAAATCCAACGATTAGTAAATATCAAAGTTATCTTATGTTTGCATATCGAAGTAAATAATTGTGAACTCTGTTTTTCAGTTATTTTACAAATTCTAAGAACTGCAATATTTAATAAAAACCCTTATCAATGATTACTGCTGCAATTTAATGTAATAATAATAATATTTATATACATTTTCATTAAAACAAGAGGTTTTCTGTGCTTTCAAACGGTTACAAATAAAATGTTTGCCTGTAGTAATTAGTTTTTTTGAAGTTTTATCTAATAGATAACGAACAAGCTACAATAAACCGTTAAAAAATATATTTTTTGCAAAACTAAACTGATTAAAAATCTGAATGGTAGCTTTTCAATTAGAAAATAGATTTATCACAATTCTATGCAGAAATTCATAAATAATTAATAAATTTTAATCAAAAAACAATCTTGACAAATAATTTTTCAAAAATAAATTTCATCAATAAAAAATAAAAGTAACTAAAAACATTAAATGTTTTACATCCAAATATTGTATTTTTCATATTATTTTCTGATTTGAAATAATTCATTTCAGTGCATAACTCTAAAAGCCAGCAAGTCATTTCTAATCATATGCCCACCACTGTATGTGCGTATTGAGGGTTCTTTTCATTCATGTTCATCATACGCCACGCAGCCTCACTAACACTTTATCCTAACGATAGGCAGCTGATGTTACTCATACGCACTGCGTCTAAAGCTGTTATCTAATATGTGGTTCAAGTGCAAATATGCGAACAATTCTACATATGGATGTGTGTATGTGCATATTTACATACACTTAACTAATGGCGCTGCGACAGTTTTCTTCGACTTTATGCCCTGGTTTTAAAATTTGTTCTTATAATTGTATTTGTGTGGAAGTACATATACTATTCACATAGATGTATGTATGTATGTATGTATATTGACTAATACTACCGACATCATGTATATTTGTGCGTCACTTCATTGTTACGTCACAATATCGAGTGCTGGCTCTAAGGGGCAGCACGTGGCCAACAAGAACAAGAAATCAATCGATAATTAAAAAACACCTCAATGCAGAAGATTCTACGAAGAAGGTGCAACAATCTCGCAAACTGACACAAAGACAGACATAATTTTTGCAAAATTATTTCCAACTTGAACGCTTAGAATAAATATGCGATTATAAAGGGTGCAAAGTGTTTTTTGGGTTGTTGCAGCCAACTGCTTAAGCGCAGCGCTGTGTTGTTGTATAATAACCGTTATGTTACATAAACCGCTTTTTTATCAATACGAGGTTAGCTGATTGTGGCGTTGGCACACTGTTGTTGTTGCATATGGAATCGAGCGCCGAACAAGCGATGGAACGAAGATCGACCGAACAAACGAACGAACTTTTTTCACGAAGCGTCTACAATAACAGATATGATTGCATAACAGTTCCTCTGCCTCGGGGCACACAATTTTTCATATCAATTATTTTGTCATAAAATTTTAGAAAATTTCACTAATAAAAACACAATTTTTCTAAGACAGCGCTTAATGTCTTCACATTTCTTCATAATTTTTGATTATCATTGATTCAAAGTTGACTTTGAGCAGTTTAAAGCTCACTCAAGCACGCATTCGGTGTTAGATAATTGCACGCTTTGCCATTGCAGTCGACTTTTTTCGCAAACTTCAAACACTTTGCATAACAAATCTCGCTCTAATTCGTAATAACTATTGAATGCTTGCCATGACACAGTTTAATTGCATTTCAGTTTCTTTTCAAATCGATATTTTCTTTAAATTAGAAATTTAAAAATTAATATATTTTTTGTATTACGTACTATTTGTTTTTGTATAATTTATCACAGTAACAAAAATGTGTTAATTGCTATTGCCCACTTCTTCCTCTTCCAAGCTTTAGGTCTGCACCGAACGGCCGCTGAATTGCTTATGGAAAATTGGAAATTCTACATGGCGACGTTGAGTGAAGCAAAACTTTGTTGAAAGCTCTGCAATGCGCTTTTGCAACCTCTGCCTACGTAGTTGTTGGCATTGAGGAGGGTGAGAGCGCAAACGCACGGAAGTGAGAGCGGCTGGCAGCCAGCGAACGGTCAAGGGAACGCCTGCGCTTTGCTACACATACAAGTGAAAGAGAGCGTGAGAGCTTGAAATGAGCTTTTTCCCCCACATGATTATTGTATATTATTTCTTTTACATTACGGCTTCTCGCTGAAGGCCAACGCCGACAAGACATTGGCACTTTTGGTTTTATAACACATTTTAGCAAAACGATGGTGAATGAGCGTGTGAAAATGGTGAGAATACATGCACACACACGTACATATATATGCATGTGTAAGCTTATGAAAGGTGGCATAGAAAGCTTGGCACACGCACACATACACACGAGGGAAAAGTGATTTCGGTGGTTAGCTGTCACTGTGGCGATTGCGAAGGAGCTTTCTTTATGCTCGCGATCATTTATTTTGAATTTATATGTAAAATAAAACGTAAAAAAATTAAAGAAATTAAAAATGCAAATAAATGATAAAAAATGTAGAAAAAGAAAGAAAAAGTTTCCAAAATTTTTTAAAAAATTAAATTAAATAAAAAATTAATAAATAAAATTAAAAAAATGTTTCCGCTATTTTTGATATAGAAACCATTCTAATAAAAAATTAAACAATAAATATTTTGATAAAAAATTTAAAAACTATATATGTATATTAATACAAATTATTTTAAAAGAATACGACGAAATGATAAAAAATGTTTATGAATAAATTTCAAAATTTCAAAAATTTATTAAAAAATAAATAAAAAACAAAAAATAAAAATAATGCTACTCCCTTCAATTTTGAGCTATTTTTTTTATAAAAACATAAAACAGTTTTTTATAGAAAATTAAAAAAAAATCTTAATAAAAGTAATTTAAAAAAAAATAAAAAAAAAAAAATTCTAAAAAACGAAAAAATTGAGAGTAGCATTCTTCTACGACTTTTCGATTTTCTACTTAAAAGTCCACTCAGCAGCTTTTAGTCGCCAGCAATGTATTTGTTGCTAATGCCAACTTGGTGGCAAGCAGATAGCGCTCGTTTTTCGCTCAATGCCAACAAGCAAGGAGAAACATAAGTACATATGGCGCATACATACAAACAAATGTATGTTTCTGCATGCAGCGTGTTATTACATAATGCCTTTTACAGCATTTAAACAATAATAGTGGCATTGAACTAAAATTAAATTTAGCAAAAAATCTTCGATAATTTGGCTTTGGCCGCAAAAAAAGCAATTGCTTTCTTCACTACTCTACGCTTCATTCAAATCACTTATAAATAAGTATTCGGTTAAATGCTAAGGTGCAAAAAATAGGGGTCTGTGGGTGGGTGGCGTCAATGCTGAGCAGATGTCGGTGCGCAAGCATTGACGAATGGCCAACTCGCTCAGCGCTGATAAGGACACTTGCTGCCGAAACGATAAGCGGCTATTACGTTTTCATTGACTGCGTACTTTATTTTCTTCAGTATTTACGTAATCGCTGATTTGCGAAGGAACGCAATATCACTCACAGAAGTTGTATTAGCTCAAGAATTATTACTAAGTAACTGTATGTAGGTGGGTATATTGTAGAAGAGATTAACTTAGCAAAGAATTGACGCGACGCGAAATAGCAAAAGCACGAGCACACACATACACACAGAAAAATACAGCAGCATACGCGTTTGTGTGTGGGGCGCCAAGGGGCATGTGATCGTCTCACACACGAAATTTTGAATTTGACGTGACATTCGCGCACACATGCACATACACACACGCTAACAAACCTATGCATGTATTTGTGTATAAAAGTCATTCATTTTCACAAGCTGTACAAGTGTACATATATAGGGTTATAAGAGCTATAGTCCGACGCATATGACTGCTCAATCAAATATTTACATATATACATATATGTATATATATGTATGTATGTATCTATGTGTTTCAAAAAGAGATTTAGATTTTGCTTTAATTTTGGAACCCCCCTTAGATATGTATGTTCTACCGTTAGCAGCAATTTACGCAAAACCATAAGACTAAGGTGCTAAATAATGCTAACCATTTTCACATTTCTTAGCACAAGCACCTTGACGACAAACTGCTGCCATATACATACATATGTAAATATATGTATTTGTATACTACTACTAATCCCTATCCTATTTTACGTAATTTTTTATGTTCTTCAGTAACTAGCGGTCTTATGATAAGATAATATGCGTACTGCGCATTGAAGACGTGTGAGATAAACAAAAATTTCACGGCCAACTTGAATGTGTCCGTACATACATATGTATGTTACATATGTGCATATGTATGTACATGATGTTTTTCCGTTTTGACTGACAAGAGCTTTTGGTATATTGTAAAATTAATAAATAGTTTTTAAAATACGTAAATACTAAGTGTGTTTATATAAAGAAAATATATTTTTTGTGAGAAAATATTTTTAAAAGGATCTATAGTACAGCGCCTCCACTGTAAATCGGAAACACTGCAAGACAAAAAGCATTTAACACATTAAAAGTTAAAAGTGAAAATATGGACTAGGTTAAATAGACTCAGCTCGTCATATATGTACACATGTACATATATATATTATAACGATCCAAACGGGATTAGCTCTCCGAAAAAACAGCAGGATAAAATTAGGGTCAATTCCGGTAACGCAAAATCGGCTCTCTGGAAATTGTTCTGGTTACTTTAACAGGTTAAGCTCCTACTTATCCCGGATAGACCCCGACATAACAAATATATGCCCAGCATAATGCCACCCATCTCCCTGTTGTCCGACCCCAACGAAACAGCACGTTTTCTGCGCCTACCGTTGGAGGACCTCGATGACAACTTATCTCCCTTACCACCCTAACGTGAACTAGATACAATAACAGCATTTATTTACAAAGTTTGTTGCAAACTTAATATACCCTCTTCAAGGTACAAAAATCGGTGACAGTATTCATAGTCCAAATAAAAAACGACTGTTAAATTCGTTTCAACTTGTATGGTTCTTTTGAAGGAAAGATCTATGAAAAGGCATCAAAAACATTATTTTGACGATAAATTGGTATCAAAGCTTTTGTAGACGAATCAATTTTAGTTATTTCACAACCAGCAACTGTTATCAATGTTTGTTGATTGAGCTTTTAAGAACTTTGTCTTGAGCTAATTACACAGTGAAGCGGAAGAGTTATTTACGATCAAATCGAAACGGAAGAATTGCAAAATCACAATGACAATGATTCACACAATTTTTCTAATATTGATATTTTTTTGTAAAACTTTTTTGAGAGGCACGTAACGATCTTTAGTTGTATCACTTCACTTTAGCGATAACACTGCTTAGCTCTGCTTCAGGAATTATTTCGCCCACAGCTTTCTGTACCAATTATACAAGCAGAATTATGTACCGTTTTTACGACAGCTGGGACTAAGACCGGGATTTTTATCCAGCCCAGGACTCAGTACCATTCTTCGAAATTACTTCAGGAATGTTTTCTGCCGCTGTAACAATAACAACAATAAATCTATGTCGAGGGAAATCCCCTTTTTATGACACATTCTTTTGTAAACGGGGATATCGAATAACATTTTTGGTTAAAAATATACGCATAAATTGGACACTTTGTGAATTCTTTTAATTTAGAAAAAAATTATTGTAGTACAATTGCGCGCTAAATATTTTTCATCCTTATTCAGGTTAGGTTATTATACAAAATAATAGTAATAAAGTGGATATCTCAATCGAACATTTTAATATCTCATAATTAATTTTTAAGCTGCACTTGAAAGCTTTTGAGACACAATATTTTTTTTTTTGCAATTACATACAAAAACAATTTAGTTTGCGTTATTATGAGTTCAACATTTGCATTATTAAACCGAAAGCGTTAAGCTTTCTTGAAATCGAAGCCAATGAACTCATTTAAAACCGGTTTTGGCAAAACCCCATTGCTGAAATATGAAGAATGCTCAGACGCTTGCTGGCGTGCCATTGAAATTTTTCTACTTGACCAACTTGCCGTGTTTTTAAACCATATGTACGCACAAATTTTAGCAGTGCTTGTGTTGTTGTTGCAATTTGCATTTCATTTGGCAAGTTGCCACAATGTTGTGGCGCATTAAAATAGCGAAAAAGTGCAACCAATACGCATTTTTTTTTTAATTGCAGCGATGCGTGGTAATCGGCGCTGCGGCGTGAAAGTGGTCCGCGAAGAGCACGAAAGCGTTGATGGCCGCATTGTGGCAGCTTGAAATTGAGGGCAGAATGCCTAAGAGATCAAGGACGTGTTGGCAATGTAATTGATTTTCGTTTTTCATTGATTAAAATTAAAGTTAATTTTAGTTTTTTATTTTATTGAAATGAATTTAAAGATATGAATATATATTTATATTATACAAATTTAAAACATATTAAAATTTTTATTAAGTTTATTTAATTGTTTATTGGTTTATATTCTTTCAACTACCGGCCTTTGTGATTAAGTAATTTAATTTGCCGACAGTCAACAGCAACTTTAAACGATTTAGTTTTATCACATTTAAATAAAACATGAAAATATAATCTCAACTCAAGTATTCGGCACTATTATTATGGCAGCACTTATTCAAGTATTATATTTACTTGCTTATAAAAATACTTATTCATGTATTTTATAGACCAATGGAAGGAAAGTAAAAGTAATTATTGTTATCTGGAGAATAATTTAATTATTAACAATACAGCAACAAATAAATAGTTTCGTATTACGACGTCTCTTTTAAATAAATAAATAAAAATAAAAAAAAATGCGACGAATTTTAATTTTATTTTGTTATTATTATCACTTTTCTTAATTCCTTTAAATTTTTGTTTATTAATATTTTTTTAACAATTTAAGCCTTAGCCACATAAGGCACTCAACAAGTGTCATTTTACTACAAAACAACAAATTAATTACATGCGTTGGCGTCGGCATTCTTACGATTTTCAACACGCAAAACGCAACTCACCCCAAATTGCTCTTCAATATAACTGAAAATATCCGGTTATTCACAGAAGTTAAACAAAAAAGCTATTGAATTACTTAGCTATGTAGTTTGTATATGCAGCTTCTTCTAAATCGCTGGAGTCGCAGACAATATGCACAAATCTACTCCCTGCTTACATATGTACATATACATATGTACATATTTGTATGTCAATACATACAACTTGCTGACTCTTTTGTCAACTTTACTTTGCAGAATTTGGCTGAAACCAGTTCTATCTACTTCTGAAGCCTAACTACTCTTACGCTTATTCAGATATTTTGCAGATTAAATTGAAAATTGAAATTTTGACCGGCAACACAGTTGGCATCAAACAGCTGCATTTGATTAGAGTTAACAAAAACATGCAGGTAACCGCTCTTGGAGTTCTATAGGTTGTCAGAAACGAGTACCTACGCTCCCGCGTTAGCCTTTGGCATTTCCAGGTATTCTACGAAAATGCTGCACTGTGCAGCTAGGACGCACAACAATAAGAAATAAATCATTAAGGCGCAGTAGACACAACAATAATGTATGTACTCGCATGTATGTATGTATATTATTACTTAGAAAGGTACATATAAGTTTCTCGCTTGGGATGACCTTAAAATATAGTTTTTATTTTGCGATAAGCGGACCACCATTAGTACCCGCAAGGTATGCCCGAAACACATTCAACACTTTCAATGAAAACCATTTCATTGTGTTTGGAAATTTTACGGACTTGACGACAACATATGTACATGTGTACGAAGGTTGAACTTGAGAAAAGAGTTTGTAGAGGTAACCGCTGAGTCAAATAAAAATTTAACTTTCCCATAGCATTTAGTGTAAAGAGCTCTGTGCATACATATGTATGTATGTGTTTGTAATATGTCATATACATACATATACAAAATGTATGAATAATTAGTTGATTGTGTATTTTTGAGAGAATATGAGTCGTCATTTAGAGATAGCGCGGGGAAAGATGGCATCAATCTCTTTCGATTTAACGCCGCTCAATAACGCTGAGCAAAGCAATAGCTGCCAAGTTGGCTGCTACTTGCCAGAGAGCCTACAAACACAAGCATACCATGATCGTAGCTACGATGTACGTACTTATGAATGTATGCACAAGCGCTCGATTCACTCAGAAATTCTTGAAGATTATTTTTATTTTAACATTTCTAGGTTAGGAATTATGAAAACGGAATCGCAAGCATGAAAGTTTACCTTGTGACTGGTGAACACTTTTAACTTTCCGGAGGAACACGGACTGACGGGAAGCGGGGATGTTTTCGCTAGACACGCAATGCTGTCACCGCTCCCACTAGTTTGGCTAATTAAATATGTGCATGTGTGTATGTACTATATGCTTGCAGACAAATGGCAAATAACATTAAAACTCTATTAAATTTATATATTTGTTGCTTCAGTTGATTTTATGAAAGCTAACTCATTTAAAAAACAGTGTTTTAGTCATTTTAAAATTAAGTTTGTGGAATTGTGCAAATTAAAAAGTTCGTTACATAACCAACTGGCAAGCAAAGTGCCGAGTTGCATCGCGAATTAAGAGAAAAATCAATGGCACACTAGCACGGCAGTAGAGTTGATTTAACACAACGCTTCATCTTCCGGTCACTTTTTCACACACATTTCCTATTCACACTTTAAAAAGCCATATTTTTTTGCTTGATATTTAAAAATTAAGTAAATAATATATTAAAAATGTACAATACCTTTTTGCTTTGTATACTTCTTACAAAAGAGACACAGTAAAAAATTCTTTTGAAGAATATCAGATTTTCCCACTCGGCGTTGACAAGTCGCGTGCTCGAGCTCGTGCGGCTACACTTGAAATGAAAGAAAACGAATGCGCCTCCGAATGTGTTCGTAGCACTTCGAATAAGTGGAACAGTTGAAAATGGGCTAATGTGTTGAAATGCCTTGATTTTAGTCACCCTGTGCTACTAAGCGCTAGTGACACAGAGTGCAATTTGTTTGGTTGGCTTATCGAAATATTTATATTTTTTTTACATTTATATACCTATATTTCAAGGCAATAATTATTTCTATATTATTTCACTTAACTTTTAAGATTCCCGGACGCATTTTCCATGACATGCAGTCAGTGATCGCTAACAAATGAAAGTAAGTGCTACGCCACTGAACTTAGTTTATCCAAAAAACTCCTTCTCTATGTGGTTCCACAGTATCTAGAAATATATCTCCATCACTCGCAATGTGCCTTGAGATACTCTGAAACTTCGATTATTTAGAAGTCCAAAATCGATAAAAAATATTAAATACACATCGCACATTTGCCGATGAAACGTCAAAAGTCACAAGAAAAAGGCCAAATTGTATTGTTTCGTTAACGTGACTGCACGAGTTAGGTAAATTTAGATACATTTTTGGGCATACAATTTTTGTATAAAAACGTGTGGCTAATATATTGAAAATCTAACATTCACATTTATACCAATTTTTAGTAAAATTGCAACAAAATGTCTGGTCGCGAAGGTGGTAAAAAGAAACCATTGAAGGCACCGAAAAAAGAAAGCAAGGAGATGGATGACGATGAGATTGCCTTCAAGCAAAAACAAAAGGAAGCACAGAAAGCGCTCGAGCAAGCGAAACAGCGTGCGTCACAAAAGGGTCCATTGGTGGGAGGAGGAATCAAGAAATCGGGAAAGAAATGATATTACCGCAGGCATATTTGTGAATCGATTAATGTTCATAACTACATAAATGTTGCACATCTAACACAGATGCAAAACAAAAAAATATGTAAAATTGCCGAGTAAAAGCAGACTTTATTTAATAAATTTTTGTAAATAAAATAAGAAAACGTGTGTTAACATGCTGTGTTTGTACAACTGTTTATATCTCGTACCACGCAAATTCAGTCAGTTTATTCACTTGCTCCAGTTTCGGAAAACTCGCTTGTGTACCCGGGTGTCTTACAGAGTAGGCAGCAATTTGGTTAGCTGCACCTATTTGTTGGTGCCATGGAAATTCTGGGTAATGCGCCATATAGTATGCTAATGCACCGATAAAGGCATCGCCAGCTCCGGTTGTATCGACAACGTCATTCACTTTAACTGCCGGTACATGTATAAACGTCTCTGGTTCTTCACGTCTAGCATAAACTGCACCCATTGCGCCTAATGTGATAATTACATTATTAGCACCCATTTCTAGCAGATGTTCCATTGCTACTTTGGCTTGCCTAGAACCATACCAATATTTTTAAAGTAACAACAAAAATCATCATACTAATGAATGCACTTAATTACGTTAGAGTTGATATCTGCTCAGAGCCCGTTGTTATAGCTGCTTCGGTTTCATTTAGGCATAATATGGTAGCGGCTTTTATTAAATCAATTGGTGTATCTTCAACTGCAGGCGCTGTATTAAGTATGGATATGCCGTTAAAAGCTCGCAAAGCTTCTAACGTCGCATCAAGTGGTGTCTCAAACTGACATATTAGTACCTTTAATATAAAAAAGAATATACAAATATACTTATAAACTAAAAATTCATAATTATTGTATATTATCTTACTTTGGCCCTATCGAACAATACTTTTGCTTGTTTGACATCATCTGCACTCAATAAATTATTTGCTCCAACAACGATAACTATGTGATTTTCTCCACTATCCGATACACATATTTGCGCAATACCTGTCGTCTGTGATATTAAAATATAAATAGTACATTTTTTAGATAAGATACATTTCAATAACTAACCTCGTTCTTACATTGCTGGATAAAATCAACATTCACATTCTCTGATCGCAGTTGTTCTAAGTAATTACCGCCCCACGTATCATCTCCCAACTATAAAAAAATGATTATTTATTCCATTTGTTAAATGTACGTTAGTTGTTTCGTACTTTTGCAACCATTGCTGTACTTGCACCAAGTCGAGCCGCCGCAACACATTGATTTGCACCTTTACCACCAAATCCTGTCATGAATTTGTGGCCATGTAGTGTCTCACCAGCTTTTGGTAGCCGGTTGGCGTATCTGTGAACAAATTTGGCAGAAATTGGTATTGTCACTAATATGTTTATATATATGTATGTATTTACGCGACAAAATCAACAATTGCTGAACCAAACACCAGAACGTCCATTGCTGAAGATTTTTATAAGTTTGTGGCCAAATAATATTTTTGTTAAATTTTGGATTTTTTCTCTTCTTCAAACTCCTGTTTTCAATTGTGTAAATATGTATGTAAAAATATATTATTTGTCAGTATATTCTCCTCAGATTTTTACAGTCTGACAGCTGCGAATTCAAAGTGACTATTTTTAATGCGATTATCTCGTCGATTCCCATTTATTTATTTGAAAACGGATGGTTTTCCCATTATCGCAATTTTATACATACATACATATGTACATATACGAACTGATAACAAAATTCAACACTTAATGCAACCATATTAACTACCTGCACCTACTAATTGAACACCTAAATTGGCACTCATACATATTCATGTGTGTACTTATAAGATAAAGATATTTTCAATTTGTAATTACTTTTAAGATAAATGAAACAAATTATTTATAAATTCATGTTAGCTACCAACGTACAAGCTTTAACACCATCCTTTAATATTCTGACGCATATGACCTTACTAATGGTGTTGCGTTAAAAGATGTGATCTTTTGAGATAAGCACATTTTGTAAATGCATATTTTTAAATATGTATGCAAACTATGTACATTTATTAATCTAACACACATTTTATCAATATTTACAAAATGTAATAGTATTATGACAAATATTTATATTAATATATGTATACAAAGTTTGAATGCTTTAACCTAAGTATATGCAAAATCAATTGTTTTTGTTTTGGAGAGTATTTTAATGTTGATAGCGCAACAACAAAACTATCATAGTTAAACAATCTTTGTAGACATTGGCAGGCCTTAAGCACAGCTATTTAAAACAAAGTTTTGTAATAACATTATGCTTCTATGAGGAAAGTTAAAGTAGTCAATATACTTTAAAGTTCAACAATATAGGTATTTATACAAGTCTACATGACAATTCGCTATTGTTTATTTTTTTATTAATTAATAATAATTAATGTTCATACGCTAAACCAATTTGGTTCGCACTGGGTTCAGCAATACAAATTTATATTTTATTAATTTAAAATTATAGTATAATTAATAATTATTATAATATATCTACTTTATAAAAGTTAAACAAAAATAAATTGGTATTAGATTTACCAAACGGAAAATCTTATAGTATGGCATTATTTTTTTTTTATAACATAACATTTTTTTTTATAAATTTATAATAATTTATTTACGTACATAAATGTTTGTCCTCATTTATAAAAGCTGTATATACACAGGTTTGCGAATAAAGCAAAAAAATATTTAATTAACATTTGAATTAAATCTCTTTTTATTGTTATATCAAGTACGGTATAAAAAAACTTAGTCCCACATCCCGGATTAAAAAAATAAAACAAAAAATACAAATCCAACTACCGTATTGAGAAATAAAAAAAATTAAGAATTAAAAAAAATAAGAATTAAAATTGTTTAGTAATTAATATTCTTTCACAATTGCATACTTAATTCAAATTAAAAACAAGAAGTTTAAAATTTTTAATTCTAAACATCTTGATTTAAAAATAAAAAATCTATTCTAAACATCGGGATTAAAAAATAAAAATATAATTCTTAACCCCAACATTGCGATGAAAAAAATAAAATTTAATTTTTAATGAAAATTTGTTTGTAAAAAACGCTTATATGCAATATTAAAAAGAATTCTTTAACGTTGCAAATTTTACCAAAAAAAAAAAATAACCTAGATAGTTTTATAAAATGATAAAATTATTATTATTAAAATTTTAACCAAATTTTTTTACACGATTAGCTATAAACCAACATAAAAAACACCAAAAAAGTTAATAATATTTTTTTTTTAATGAATAATTTTAATATGTTTTTTGTTTTTATTGTAGTTTTTTATAACTATTTATGTTTTCGTCTATAAATGCGGAAGAAGCAAGTACAATAAATAAAATTGTAGAAATCGTTCTACAGAAAGTAATAGAAGGTATCTCACATACCGTTGATGTAAATATCCGATGTAGGACTTTAGTAAAAACAACCTTCTCATTTTCATAAAATGTAAGCAAAAAATAATGCTGAATGGTAAAATATAAAGCAAAAGAAAATGGGTGAATAATAGCAAATTGCAATGATATAATATTACTGTAAAATTATCCGGCACAAACTACTTGAAAGTTCTGTTTCTAAAAACAACAATGCAATAAGTTGAATTAATACAATAAGACCATGCCCATCGGCATTTTAATTGAAAAAAAATATGTAAAACTATATAGTAGTATAAAATTAGAATTAATTCGTGTTATTTTGTAAATTATCCTTTCATAATTAAAATTTGCAAAAACGAATTTCTAAAAACAGTATTGGTAAACGTTAAATAATGGCTAAGCCCTTGGGTCTAACAATATATATATATGTATTAATTTATATTTCGTTAAAAATTAATTTTTATATAATTTTTAATTCATATTTGCTCATTAAGTATTTTCTAAACTGTCATAATATTATTAATAGAATAAACCAAATTAAAAATGGTAATTAGAAAGAGTGTTGGTTGGGCAACACACAGTGTTAATCAAATTACTTTTTTCTATTTTTAATATATTCTTTTAAGCAAAAAAAACAAATTGAAATTAAATAATAATTAAGACATGTACGCAAATCTGGGGAAATCTATTATTTTCTTAAATATTTTATACCATATAAGTATTGTGCTAATAAACTTCTGGAAATTTCAAAATTACCATGAGATGTATGAGACACTAGTCTTGTAAGACAACCTAATAAGCTCCATAAAAGCTCTACTAGGAAGTTCAAGTCCCTGTAATAGAATGTTTCATAATACCTTTAGGCCGCGATACTTACAGGTATATAGTGAACCGATATTTGATTCAAACCCAAATATATATACCACTCTGTCGCCGAACGCACTCCTTTAGCGTTGCCACCCCGACGAAAATAGTAAAAAGCGTTGCCACTTCGTGAATGTAAAAGAAAAACATTGTTTTTACTCAAATATTCTTTATTAGCAACGTAAAGCAATTACATATTATGGGTGTTTAATAGATGAAAGAAAAACAAAACTGGTCCTTTAAGGGGTATCTAATTACTTTAGATATACCGTATATGTATCTAAAATTTTTACAAATTGATTTCCAATTTAAACAAATATCGTGCAATAGGTATGGCCTTTTCGGAAAATTCGTGTTGTTAATGAATTAAAACAAGTTCAGCAGTAGTTAAAAAAACAAACACTTCATACTTCACCTCCCTCTCCTTCTCTCTACCAAGCGATTTATAGGCATCAAAGTAAAACTTTATATAAACATAAAAAATTGGTTTATTATACCAACCGCTTGATTTTTTCCGTGTAGAAATTTATAAATTAGATTTAAGTTGGCTATTAATGGCTATAATAAAATACTTAATCGTTAGGTAACTAAAAATAACCATAATTATGTTAACAAATGTGAGATGTTTTCTTTTTTCTTTTCTTTTTTTACTACTACTGAAAGACTTTACAAATGTACTGTGTAATATATGTAATAGCTACACATATCTATGTATACATCGTTATATTTTAACTTCTCTCTTCTTGGCAAAAAAAAATTCTTTTTAAATGAAATAAGTCAAGTTCATTGTGAAGTATTTGATTTTCAACACCTACGCACTAGTGTTTTGTAATTATAAAGTTCAACGAACTTGTAGAACTTTTTAATAAGTTTTTATAAATATGGATCCAGACTTTACTATAATCTTATGCAAGTTATAGTTTATACATACACAAATTCATATACTATATATTATAATATATACCGTTGCAAATTATTTGAATTTGTTCCCTATATTAAGAGTTTAACCGTTGTATGCAATTAAATGTTATTATGACATCCGCTTAAGAAGGTATTACAATGTACAATGATTTTGCAACGATATCAATAAAAACTGTGCACTCAAGTGATTGTTTAATATTACATGCCTAAGTAATTCAATTACAGTTTTTCGATTAATCAATTTGAAAACTCTTACCGAGTTCTGCAATTTAAGCTATTTTGGTTTATAACTTAAATTTAAAAAATATTTATATCGAACTAAAGTATGTATATAGTTATAATGTGGTCCTGGGAGTACATAAAAATAGTTGTAATGATTTTTTGTTTGTGCCATAAATGTTTGGCAACATGGCCTATTGCATTGTATTTGTCGGCTCAACGAGCGAGCTTTGCAGTGTTAACGTGTCCACAATCTGGAGTAATATTTCGACATCCTTGTGTGAATTGATTGTGCTGGGTGCTCCAACCATTTTGACATTTTTGCCCTCGATGTTTGTAAAGAATGTTTTGTTTTTGAATATGACAGCTCTATCGTAAGGAAGTCGCGATTTCGTACGATCATTAACTGAGCGTCGAAACATTACGCACGAAGGCTGGTATCGGCCACGATCGCTTTCCGAGATATTGTACTCTTTTAGATCGCCAGTGTATGTGATCATGTTTGTTTTCGCTACCATTGATGGTGACAATTCGTGTAACGTCACTTTACTCTTCCAATCCTCTGACGGTAAGTTAATATGAGCAGCCACGTTGGCTAGCTTTATAAGAGGTATATCCAGTATATTTCTCGCGACTTTCGGCGTCACTTCTTCTGGTATGATGACATACCATGTTTCAAAACAAGTAATTTTCTTAATTATCTTATCACCTTGACGAGAGATCACAACTTTTTCCGGTGAGATTTTACGTTGCACAATATTTTTAGCCGGCTGTCGATTCAGGGCTGTTTGTGAGTTTTCCTTCAACGACGGCGCAGTTTTCTTTTGTTGGTACGGTGTGCTGGCAGGAAGTTTACTTTTACCAACCTCAAATGATTCATCTGGATCATCGAAATCCTCATCTGGGTCAGCAGTCTCATTTGCATCTTCCTCCTCATCATCATCATCATCATCTTCCTCGTCGCCATCAAGAGAAAGCGGATAAATTTCATCGTCTGCCGAATCTTCGAAATTCGCTATCATCGGCTTAACGGGTTGAGTTTTCTTCGCTACCATTGAATTGAGTATGCGTGGAGCTGGTCTATCTGATGCAGTATTTGAATGCGCTTTATTGCGCAGACCGGAAGTATTCGCCGACGATGTTCTTTTAAGTAATGTATGATTGAGAATTTTCTGCGTTGGTTTTTTTGTTGTGGTCAACGGACTTTTCGAACGATTGGGATCGCTGGTTTTTTCGGCGAGCAAACCTTTACGACGTCCAGGACCAAGTTTATATTCATTTACTTTAACTGGTTCCGGTGCCTCAGGCTCTGGATTTATCCCTTCTTCAGGTTTTTGGGGTTTACCAGCCTTTGATATTAGCACATCACCTTTTTTGTTAATTATGTCATTGATGTTGACAATGGTAAAAGTTGGCATAGTTTCGAAATCATCATTATTCGAAGGAGGTGAATCCGTCAGTTTGTTTTCACCACTTTCTTCAGTTTTCTCCTCCTTAGGGGATTTTGTAATTTTTGGAGGAGCGGGAGAAGCACTGCGACGTTTTTCCACTGCCATTATTTTTGCATTTTGTGTCTTGTTAGTTGATGTTATTAAAGTACGTGTTGTTGATGGTGTTGACGAAGTACTATTATTGATATTACGCATATTCTGTAGATATTTACTTTGCTGCAATTTAATTGGTACATTATCACCATCAATAAGTGTACGTTTTTCTATAATTGTTGAACTGCGTTTGACTTGTTCGTTTTCCAATGTATCACTTTTCATTTTCACAATTTTGTTTCCATTGAGTGTTTGATTGCCCTTCCTTACTGTCATACTTACGTCATTGGAACTTGGAGTTTTACTCTCTCGAACCATTAACGATTTTGTTAACAATATACGCTTTCGAGCAATACCAGCAGATTCATTATCATTATCACTGCTACTACCTGCAGTCATAGATTCATTGTGCTTACGCTTAATCCCAATCGAAGTTTCAATTGACCTATTTAAGCTTGCTGCATATGTCTTTCGTAATAATTGAAGTTGCGATGAATGTGATTTAAATACAGATGCAGACGTAGGCCGAGGAGTTGCAGGAGTACTTGTAGGGGTTGGTTGTATATTTTTTCGAGGCCGCCCCCGCTTTTTTACAGGTGTTTCGACAACTTTAGGTTCGTCTGAGAAATCGGAATCACTTTCTTTTTCTATTTCTTTGTACAGCTTATCTACTTCCTCATCATCGAAATCGTTGGCACCCAATTCGTCGCTGGAATCTTTATTGAAAAAATCATCCGAACTACTTGTGGACTTTTTCCGTTGTTTCTCTGGAACAATTGTTGGCCTTTTTACTGATGTTCCTGCAAGCGCTGACACATTTCTGATGATCTTTGGTGTAACCATATCCTCACTTGCATATTTCGGATTTGGTTTTATTGCTCTCCTTGAACGGCCCGCTGCTATTGTAGGTGGAGGAAGTTCGGGAACAACGGGTTTTGGTGTTGTGGTCTTATGACCTTTCAAAGGAGTTTTAAATTTGTCTTTCATTTCTTTGGCTTTGCCTAAATTTTGTGTTAAACTTGGAGTAGAAACACTTGGTGAATTTGATGTGGATTTTTCTTCTGCAATAGGTCGCTTCTTAAGTGGTCCCTTGAATTTTTTTTCGTCAGAGTGTTGTTGAGCGTTTCCACGAGGGGTCAAACCACTACTTCTAGTTAATTTTAATGGAGGTGATGAAACTTTTTCCAACCGAACGACACAAGAACGCGTTTTCTTCGCCTCTACGACGTGAGCTTTTTTATCAACGCGCATCCTTATTTCACATGTAGTTTTCTGATGATCAAACAATGGAATATATTTTGATTGATTAACAAATTATTACTTTTCTATGAATGAAATAGATGTGCTACTATATGTCTACTGTTTATTTAAAAAATATACAAAAATAAGTTATTTTTAACACAGTCTGTGCAATTCATCCCCTAATGATGATAGGGCGATAGGGCCGTGTGGCAACTCTTTAAACCTTTCCCCCGATTGTCAAATATTGGCGCGAATCGCACAAAAACTAATAAAAAGCTATACCCAATATATTTTTGGGAACTTAAATAAATTCATTCCAAGTCTAAATTTGTTTTCCCTTTGAAATACTTCTGGCCATCATTAAAATGCCAGTTTATATTTTGCAATTCGCCCTACTGTACTTCGTGGCGTGTTTAAAAGAACATCTAGTAGCACATCTCATCAAATATTTGCATTTATTACATGCTTACTTTTATTCTTAGCTGCCAATTGCCCAGATATATATATCAAATGCAAAAAAACAATTATGGTAACTGTTCATTAATATAAAGCGAAGACCAAATTATTAATTACTGAGAACACAAAGTTCCAATAGGAGAAAATGTAGACTATTACTGCACACTCTAAATCAACGAACACGATACGCTACCGCGTCCAAGTGGTAGCGTAAGTTTCTGCGATTTTTCACTCAACTATATATCTCATTAATTTGTAGTTTATTTTTACAGAAACGTAAGTGCACGTCTCCAAATATTATATATTTCGTCTTAAATTGGTGATATTAGTTAACCAACAACGCTATATGACATTTCGATGTAAAGAAACGCAGTCACAACGATATTTTCACAACACTAATTTCACTTTACGAACTTGGCGTGCGTGAAAGGGACATAACGAGATAACACTGAACTGAAAAAATGGCGCCTTTTTGACATTTACTTGTCCGCGTTACGTAAGAGCAAAAGAGATCAACCGTTTTCTATGAATAATAGTTGGAGAGTTGCATTTGTAGAAAATGGCGGCCATCTAATTTTAACGATGCAAATTCTAAGCTGATATGTGGGTGGTATATTGTTTAATAAAATGGGCAATACTAATTCTAAATTAATCCAGCAGCCTTTCGATAAACAGAATCACGATGAAAGAGTACATACAAACGTACTAAGCCCATTGTAAAGCCAATTGATTTATTGTAATAGATTTTGGAGACTACGTATGTCAACTCAAAGGATGGCATGAAAACTCTACACTGTCATAAATGACAACACAAAAAGAGAGATAGAAAAACAATTGTCTGAATTTTGGCGTATCATTCTATAAAGTTATCATTCTCACATCCGAAAGAAAGCTTAAAAAATGGCAAATTTGAGTGCAATTGAGACTTTGTATAAAGAGTTAAAAACCGAATGGTCAAAAAAGCCTCAAAATCTAAAGAAATGTGGACAATTATTAGATGTTTTAAAGGTATTTTATATCTCATATAACCTCACAATGCCTGTTACATTTTGCAAATTCACCTACTCTGTTTTTATGAATAATATAAGGTCGAGCTAACCAAATTAGCTTTCCTGCCCACTGGCGATACGAAAACAAGCAAAAATGAAATGGTCTTAGCTCGTGATGTTCTCGAAATTGCTGTGGAATACAGCGTCGCAAATAAGGACATACCGGCATACGAAAGATACATGTCCCAGCTAAAATGCTATTACTATGATTACAAGTACGTATTATTCATAAGTACTTAAGGCTTTATTAAAAAAATACTAATATACTGTACATTTGTAGGCAAAAGATTGGAGAGTCCGAAAATATGTACAAATTATTGGGAATAAACCTACTTTATTTGCTCTCCGTAAATCGAGTTTCCGAATTTCACACAGAATTGGAGCTGTTATCGGCCGACACTATCCAAAATAACAAATATATTCGTCCTATATTGGCATTGGAGCAGTACATAATGGAAGGACGTTATAATAAAATTTTCCAAGCAAAGGTAGTCAACCATAATAATAAATACTTCTTTATGTTAATGTAACTAATAACTTTCTAAATGCGATTCATATTTTTCACTGTTTGTAGAGTTCAGCACCTTCGGAAATATATAACCACTTCATGGATATTCTACTTAATACTGTACGTGATGAAATCGGGGCTTGTATAGAAAAATCTTATGAAAAGATATCTGCTAAAGAAGCAGCGAAACGCTTGAATCTCAATTCTCTTGAGGAGGTCAAAACTTTTGGCCAAAAACGGAATTGGAATTTAGGGCCTGATGGAATTTACAATTTTGTGGAAAAAACTGCCAAGCCCAAAGAAGTATTACCATCAGTTGAGTTGGCAGAGCAGGCTATTTTTTATGCTCGCGAATTAGAAATGATTGTTTAATTGTAATTAATATTAAAATAGTTTGTACTAATCTGGGAAATAAATATAATAACTTGCTATAATTGTTGTATTATTTATTTTGTTAATTAATATTAGTTATATTTCTCACACTGTTCTATTCATATTTATTTAGCCGATTACTTTCGATTTGCGGAAGGTTGTGGTAGGCGATATTTGGCTATTTCCACCTCTGCTTCGGCGTAACTGAAGCGGTTGAATGAATAGTATTCCGGGACTTTATATTCACCAGTCGGAGATGCACCGGGACCGAGTGGACCGGAAGCTGGTTTGACAATGTTGCTGCTTAGTCCTGGCACATTGGTATTAACACCATCACTACCACCTGGTCCCTTCGGAGGTTTTATTCCAGCCATATCCTGTGCTGCCTGGTTATAGCCGCGACGTACAATAGTACTCAATGAACGTGTTTGGCGGAACATATTTAATATTTACTATTAATTTTTTGCAAATTAGAAAACAATCTCACTATGCCCCTGCGAATCACGTAATCACAGCTGATAAATGACAGAATGTACACAGTGATGCAAATATATTCGATTTTTTTATCGGATATTTCAAATCGATGAAATGAATTTCAATATAAATATTATTTGATTTTATTAGGATTTATATATGTATTATGTTAGATAAAATTATAAATATATATATTAATTTAGTAAATTTATTTTCTTTTCTTCAGTTTTGGTTTCACAACTCCATAATTTTGGTCTATTGCTGTTACAGGTGCACGTTTCTTTTGTTGTTTCTCCAACTTGGTTTTACTTCGACACTTAACAGACGCCGCGCCCGTCTGATTTTTGCCTAACTGATGGAATTTCTTTCTTTGCTCACGTATATCCTTCAAACGTTTGCGTTCATCCAATAAATCCTTGTAATTTTTATATGGTTTTTTGGGGGCCTTTCCTCCCATCTTCATGAGCTGGAACATTTCCATTTTCTTTTTGTTTTTGGGAATGCGTTGATTATTCATGGCAAAACGAAGAACTTCATTGCGTGCTTTCTTAATATCGAACTCTTCTGCTTCATCTTCAGAGTTATTTCTCTTGGAGTCACCTTTCTCTAACTTTCTGTTGTGTTCTTCTACATCTTCGCTTGATTTGTCAGGATCTTCAAATACCATAGCTTGAAAATTATTGGGCTGTTTTTTTCGTTGCAGCGCTAAGGCGGCTCGCGTTGGAACTGGCTTGAAATCCGCAATTATGTCCATTATTCTTCCAGATTTACTCCTTGTTTGTTTACCTTTGTATTGTGATCGTTGTTTTCTTCACTCAGTACACGGTAAAACGTGTTGATCACATTTTGTAGTTGCCAGTTAATAAAAAACACATTAAAACTGAAATATAAATTAAAAACTGTAAATAGATCAAGATAAATAATAAAAAAAAAGACCTTTAACTTAAATATTCATAATTAAGTGTTAAAAATAAGTATAAGCTTAAAGAAGACGTCATATTTTTAAGAAGTAAACCCAAAAGTAAAATCATTGGCATCACATTTTTATGAAATTGTTGTTCCACTACACATTGCCGTGATTATTACTATATCTGTGATTATTACTTTTTTTCTCACTTTGACTAATCAAACTCGATTTTGTTGTACAGATTATTACATTAAAGTTTAATTAAATTTGCAAACTGAGAAAAGTTTTATTACACATATATAAAACTACTTTATTTGCTGACACTTACTTGCGTAAAATGGCCACGGCTGTAGGTTCAGCCTCAACACTTGCTAATCCCGGAGCTATACGTAGCCAAATATCCAAGGAGTTGCGTGCAAAGGCTAACGATTTCCTTAATTCACGACGCAATGCTAACAATCTTTTGGATATTATTGCACATTTTCAGGTATATATATTTTCATGTACTCTTCACCATAGTTAACAAATTTTGGGAATTTTTCGTATTAATTAAAATGTATTATTGTCCAGCATTGCGTAAAAGAAAAGCAGTCTATTACTGCTGCTGTGTTAACCTTGGAAGTTGTGTTCGTAGAAGTTTTAAAGCGCCGAGAAATGTGTATAGCGGGTGTGCCTTTGAAACCGAAAGGTAATTACATATATACACTAATACACATATGAAGAAGAAATATATTTAATTCTTATTTTATGCCTACAGACGAAAGTGCAGAGACCAAATACCGCGAATGGTTGCGACAACGTTACGAGGAAGCAATGAGTTTAATACTTAGCTCCTTTGAAAGTGAAAAACCCGCAGAAGCGGCACAAGCCTTGGTATCAAGCATGAAGTTATTGGCTGCAGAAGGCAAACATCCCTTAGATAAGTGCGATGAACCTTGTAAATTTCCTAAGCAACGTCTACGAAGTATTTTACAGAAGTTAGTATCAACAACGAAATCACAAAGCACTCTGCTTCAGCGTTTCAAGGAGTATTCCGAATATTTGGATGTGGTGTTCTACAGTTGGAAATTGATGCAGCATCTAGCTACACGGGCTGCCTTTGCTAATAACGTTTTTGCATGTAATTATTTGGAACTTATAAATGTTTTGCCTGTGACCAAAGACCTGCACGACCAACAAAAATTGTTGTGCATAACGCAATCCAGCGGAGAATCTTCACAACCCGAATGTTTTGACTACGCGCCAGTGAAAAAATGTATTAACAAAGTATGGATGTGCCTAATGCAATGGACCGACGATATACAGGAGCCTGTGCATAGACAAATGCTTATAATATTGTTGGAGCGAGTTTTGCCACACTTGGAAAAACCTATATTGTTAACAGATTTTCTAATGGACTCACTTGATTGCGGTAAAAATATTTTGTTTTCTAATAGTTACAAATATCATCACCTTTATATTTTAGGCGGTCCCGTTAGCTTACTCGCACTGCAAGGCATTTTCACTCTGATACAGAAACATAATATTACGTATCCAAATATTTATGAAAAGCTGTATTCTATGTTTGAACCAGAAATTTTCCATACCAAATTTAAGGCACGTCTGTTTTATCTGGCGGACATTTTCTTAAGCTCAACACATTTGCCTGAAAATTTAGTAGCCGCATTTGTAAAACGCCTGGCACGATTAAGTTTAATCGCACCGCCACAAGATTCGATAATTATTTTACATTTTATTGGCAATTTGATACTACGTCATGCCGGTTTAAAACGGCTTATTTGCGCTCAGGCAGCAATCGAAGGTATGCCAAATTTGTTAAAAAATTTTTACTGTGTTTATATTTAATTTAAACTCCTAGTTTCGCGCGACCCCTTCATCATGGAGGAACGCGATCCAACAAAGTCAAATGCGTTAGATAGTTCATTATGGGAAGTGGTATCCTTGCAGAGGCATGCTATCCCAGCAGTGGCGAATGCGGCACGTTTTATATCCCAACCTTTACCAACTACCGAGTGGGATTTGTCTTCTGTATTAGAATTGAAAGAAGACGACGTAAGTAAATTTTGGATGAATTTGCATATCATAATGATAACCCTTTTAATTGCTTTATGTTTTTAGATTTTTGATCAGGAGATTGCTAAAAAGAGCAAACAGTATGCTTTAGCTTTTGAACGACCACAGTCTTTATATTTACCACATGATGACAAAGTGAAACAATACTGGAAACTATTCTAAATATTACATAATTAAATATATGTATATATCTAGATGTACTGCACTTTAAACTGCGGTTGTGGTAGCCTGTCGCGGAGCTGCCTTCTTTGATGAGGAGATAATTTTCTTTTGTTTTAGGATTTGACTTTAAATACACTAGGATTTGTCAGTATATTTAAATCAATTTAGTTGTGTTTATACATATTAATAAGTGTAATAAAAAGGCTATATATTGTTCAAAACATAACTTGTTCGTATAAGGTTCAGCGTTGAAACTACAGTTGAATTTCCATAACTCGAACTTCTGTAACTTTAAATTCCCCATAACTCGAATTCTTGAGTTGGCAATAGAAATCAAATTTCATACAAATTTCCCTCCAGAACTCGAATTTTTTGTAAATTGTGGTGATTCGAAATAGTGAAGTTCCAGCTGTACAATTAGCACCACGGGTTCATGAAAAGATTGAAAGCTTACCGAGCCCCAATTTTATCGAAGGCTTTTTTAACGTGTCAGTAATAGATTTTTCATGTACTCGCCCACATGTTACAATTCGATAACAATACATTAGATGTTTGCAACAGATATAAATATCGATAATTACCATCCACCTTTACCATCTCTAGGTGAATCTCGGTATTTGCAAAATGTCAAAACAGTAAGTGGGAGTCAAATCAAGTATTATTGTGGATTTAATTTTTTTGAATATTTGTAGATATGGTCTCATCATTCCTGGACAACAAAAGAAACAAGATGAGTCGACAACAGCTGCTCGGCCAATATCTAAGCCATCTATATTTGATGAAAGCTCCTCGGACGACGAAAGCAGACCACAATTTAAACCGCGCACAAGTATAGTACAAGGACCTAGTTTGATGGAGCGACGAATTGCACGCACAATGCAAGAGAAGGCATTAAAGGAAGATCCCACGGTTTTCCAGTATGATGAACTCTATGACGATATGGAAAATAAGCGAGAACAGGAACAAGAAGTTAAAAGAAAAGAACCCAAGAAGCCCAAATATATTGGTCGCTTAATGGAGTTCGCTGAACGTCGTAAGTTGGAAAACGAACTTAGGGTGGAGAGGCAAGTCCAAAAAGAACGTGAACAGGAGGGTGAGGAATTCAAAGACAAAGAAAGTTTTGTAACTTCTACTTATCGAAAGAAGTTGGAAGAGATGAGAAAACTGCAGGAACAAGAAAAACGCGATGAGTATCTAGAAGCAATAGGCGATGTGACAAAGCAGAAAGATTTAGATGGATTTTATAGGCATCTATTTGAACAGAAAACAGGTTCAGCAAAAGAAGTTAAGAAACCCGATCTACCCGTCGTTACATCTGCAGGAGATGAAGATGATATATCATATAAACCAATAAAGTCTGGCAAAGTACCCCAACAACGTACCTACCGTAAGCGCCATGCTTCCGATGAGATGGAAGAGGATGACAGAGAAAATGCAGAAAACGAGGGTAAAAAGGTGCATTTATCAAATAATATAGATGCAGATTCGGACTTTAGTATTGATTCATCATCTGATGATGAAGAGACATCTAAAGAAGCTGTAGGAAATAAAATGGTTGAGAACACCAAAGGATTAGCGGCGAACAATAGTGTAACCACAACTGCTATAAATTTGGATGCAATAAAGAAAGAAAAACCTGACGAAAAGATCGAAGATAACGATTCAAAAACTGAGAAACTTGCCCCAACAGTATCAAGCGAAAGTGATTTGGTCGATGTAAAACCCAAAGTTAAAATAGATAAGAGTGCGATATGGAAGAAACGTACTGTTGGCGAAGTTTATGAGGCGGCCGTGCAGCGTTATTATGAACGACGAGCAGCAAGGAGAGCATAAGTCGATTATGTAGAAAAAATAATAGTTAAGATTTAATCAATTATTAAAGATTTATAAGTTAACTACAATAAATAGATTAAGCTCTGAACGCATTAAAAGAAGAATGTATATTTACATAAACATACATGCACCTTGCTTCATTGCTATAAAGGCATTATATTACTGTGAAATACTAAAGAAAATGAGTTCCCATTCCAAAAATTCTATAAAACAATTTTTTTTCTAACGGTAATTTTTGTACTATTATAGGTAGCAGAATGCTCTGAAAACGGTGTTTCATTGCTATTAAGACAGCCCTTTCACTACGAAAAACGGAAAGAAACATTTTTTTATTAATAACTGAATATTCGATTTAGCATTGAGTTGGTGTAATGAGAAATCATTTCTGGGAATAATGAAGACCATGTATCAAAAATAGCTGTTTTCACTGTTACATTGACGATAATCCTGGTAATCCTTAGTTACCAGCCATCCCCAGATGTTCTCAATGGTCGTTCCAAAAGATCGATATTTACGCTACGTTTTCGTTGACCTGATCGTATGGATTCTTGCGTTGTCTTCTTGAAAGGAGAAAGATTCTTGCGGATAACTGTGTATATAGGGTAGCAGCTTTGCTTTGTAGAGTTGATCTATGCTCTTCGAGAGAGGACTTTACTTTTTAATTGCCTACTCCGCCCAAAGTAGCACCTGTTGGCAAGAGTGATTCTGCGTTGGATTTCACGCTGGTTCCAAAATAGACGAAATTTTCTAGCACTTTAAAGTTATGACTGTGAGTGAGGCGTGAACCAAATCACTGATCACTGGAGATATTTCGTCTTTCTCTCGTTCATTACCAGACCCATTTGCTTTGTTTCTTTTCCAGTCTAGAGAAACCAAAGCTAACGGCACGCCAGCAGTTGTACAATCTTATAGAACCTGGTCTCTATGTAGCTCTGCAGCACGTATTATTTTCTCCAGCAATAGATTGAAGAAGTCATACCACAGGTAGTATCCTTTTATGAAATCTCGCTTGGTTTCGAACGGCGGAGAGGTGCTTCTCGATCCTGACGGAGCTTTTAATGCTGTTGAACGTCAGCTTACGCAGCCGTATTAGCTTTATGGGGATACCAAGTTCAGAGATAGCTGTATAGCGACAGCTTCTTTTCGTGCTGTAAAAGGCGGCTTTAAAACCGATTGACAGAACGATGTCATAGGACGACATTGACATAGTTCTGCGAGATAAGAGACAGGGACTAGGTCATGTCGTCCGAATGGATGATAACGCTCCAGCTCTGAAAATATTCGACGCAGTACCCGCTGGGGGAAGCAGAGGAAGAGGCAGACCTCTACTCCGTTGTAAAGACCAGGTTGAGAAGGATCTATGAATTTCGAATTGGCGTCGAATAGCGGAAAGGAAGAATGCTTGAAGAAGAAGTGGGTATGATCAGGTGGATTCGCATTAAATGCACTTGAATCGGGACATCGATTTGTATTTTATTTTTATTATCAAAGTATTTCTTTATAATATTTGCGTGTTCAACATAAATTCCCTCACTTTGTGCTATCTTAAATAATGTTCTCTCATCTGGAAATGGAGTGGAAATAGTATCTTAACACTCTAATTGTTTCATGATAAATAAGGACATTTGAGTTATTACCTTCAAGACATAGCTTGGATCCAGCTAGTAACTGACGTCAAATCTCGGCCTCCTCACAGAATGTATGTACCTAAGTTTCCTTTGTAGGGTGTCTCACGAAAGTTCTATTGCTCAATTGCTCCTAGCATAATGTGTTGTTGTCGTTCGTCGTTGGTGGAGTAGAGCGACAAAATGTAGTCCACTCTGTTGATGAATGTGAAAAGTATTGCTGGCTCTTCCGTAAATTAGAAAATATCTTTATGCTGATTTAGAGCCTCACTAAAGCTCTTTTCATTTAGCATTATTATACACTCGCGTGTGTAATTTCGAAGAATGGTGCCGAGTTGGCGCGTATTGGCCGGATAGAAATCCGGGCAGATCTGGTTAATTAGACCCCACTGTTATGGGAACGAAAAACGAGAGGTGGCTCGTCTTAAAACTCTTTGGAAGATGGTTATATTCCACACGGCAACGGCGTGACGGTTTAGTTGATAAGTCAAATTGGGGTTCCTTACGAATGGACGATTAACGGTACAGAAGTTTATCCGACCAAATTGTGTCATTTCGGCGACCGAATCCAGTGTATGGCAGAACTAAACTCCGAAGGTTGACCAACACTATTTAAAACAAGAACCGGATATATTAAGTTTGCCATGTTTGGAACAATCAGAAGGAAATGTCGGGAGACCCTATAAAGTACTATTTTGTTATATATATTTTTTATTTATTTTTATTTGCTTAGAAGAGAACTAATTATAAATAATTAATTCACGAACATCGGCTACTAAGCTCTTCGGCTCTTATATTACAATATTATATGTGGCTATTAGTAGCTAACATTAGTTTAGTTACAATTAAATTAAGTTTGATATCTTACATAATTTTTGAAAATAGTTGATTGTCCTGAAGTTGTCAGTCTTAGGTGTCTTTAAGAGATTGGTTGTATTCAAAGCGATGCATTCATTTAGGATGTAGGCTGATCACAGTATGAGAAGATTGGTTTAACTGCTTTGTGACTGTGAGTTTTAAAGTGTGGCCTGTCCTCAGGCGCCCAAACGTTTTTATGTCTTCCGAAGAGCATTCAGTTGGGCAGTTTGGCTTGGCACCAGAGGGATTATGCTTCTTATAATGGTATTGAAAATTTGACCAACCCCTCGATACTCGTGGAGTTCTTTATTCACCATATTGCGAATGTCTTTCAACGTACAGTGATCGAAGTGGTTCTTTTCCAGCTTTTTTGTGCGGTCATCTGCAAGTTGGTTTCCTTCAATACCAGCATGCCCAGGGCTCCACATGATCTTAATTCTGTTTTTGTGTTGATATAAAATTTATTTTATATTGTTGATCGACACTGTGTTATTTGTCCCATTCAAAATAGCGTTAATTGACGATTTGCTATCGGTACATATGATATGTTTATTCCCGGTTTGTGCAACAAATAGAACCGCTTCTTATATCGCAGCCGCTTCAGCTGTGAATATCGAACAGTCCGTTGGTAAGATTCCAATAGTTATGGGGACACCCTGGTCGTTTGTTATCGCAAACGAATGCGAATGTGGGTGTGTGAATTGCTACTCCGGTTTGTACTTTCCTACCGCGTTATCGACTAGGTGGATATACAGGGTTTGTCCGGAAAGTAAAGGACAGATTTTCTTCCTCCACGACTGTACTTCGGAGAGTGGGCGTTTCTAGCTCGTCACGCGACGTGTTTCGGTGAGTGGTGCAAGCCGAAAATGCAGCTTTCATTCGAGCAGAGGGCGATTAAATTCTGTGTAAAACTCGGTAAATCTGCAACAGAGACGTTTAATATAATCAAGCAGGCTTACCCAGATGTTCTTTTAGCAAGAAATGGTGTGTTTTGGGGAAGAGGTCGCTGATGAATGAGCAAATCCAAAGTGAAAACGATGCTCATTGTCTTTTTTGACATCAAAAGCATCGTCTACCATGAATTTGTTCCTCCTGGACAAATCGTCAACGCCAAGTTTTACGTGGAAGTACTCTAAAGACTCAAATGACGGGTCAATCGGGTCCGACAAGACATCGCAGCCGATTAGAAGCTGCACCACGGCAATGCCCCGGCTCACACCGCCTTTCTTGTGAACAGCTAACTAACCAAGGCTGGCATCCCAACGCTTCCGTAGCCGAGCTACAGTCCAGATGAAATAGTTGAAACTTAGTGGGATAAAATTTAAAGTCCATTCCGGTAACATAGAACCTACTCTGAAAAGCCCACGATGAGATAGTTCGAGTTATTATAATTACTACAAGTATAACTTTAATGAATTTAAGTATGAAGAAGAATATTAAAACAATAAAAGTAAAATTGAGTTTCCACCAGTAATTAGGCAATGTTTCCAGCTACCACGGGCTTGAGGCCTTATGACAAAGTTACGTAATGCCCCGCTCGCACAGGACTTCAATGTATTCACTGTGACAGCATGATGCTTTACATCTACGACTTGGCTTGCATTCGCACGAACATGACGTGTCTATATTCACAGGCATTTACAGTTTGGTTACATCGCAACAATACACTAACAACAATTTGTCGCAATTTAACACTTCATAGCCGCGACGTGTAGCATTACCACGGCGCCTTAAGTGTTTCGCTATATGAACATACATACATACACACGAGCATACGTGTGTGCGTCCAACGAACATGAAAATAAAAAATGGAATTAATTTCAAGCGATTTCCTTCCGGCAAACGGCGTCGTGATGAACACATCAAAAGTGACAGCAGGCCAGCAGCGATGGAGTGTAATGCAACTGTTGCACAACATTGTAAAACCGAAATACAAACACTTACTTACACAAATAGATACAATGCAATACAGTACGTGGATCCATCCTCCATTCGCACACGAAGATCAACAACGCTTGCCGGTTGGACATTCCTTGCTGCAACTGCGAAGGAACATCTTAGCGGTGTGTGCGGCCAAGTGTATGACGAGACCGTCACCCAATTGCTGTTATAGCATTTACTTCAGACTTATCAGTTTTATGATGCAATTTCAGCAAGTGAGTGACAAAGTGACACTTTCGTTCCAAACATTTTGAGGTTATCACAAAAAGTGTCCGGTTGATAAATAAACAGTGACCCAAAAAACAAAAACTTGTACAGAGAGATGATTTGACCTTGAATGGATTCTTTTTTTTCAGCTGTAAACAAGAGTAACACTATGAGAATCTTTTGTGTTTTTACAAAAAATTTAACAATAGATCAATTTTGATCTTAACGATTGCAAAAAATTAAGATATTCCATTTTTTAGCAGCAAAAAAAAAAAAACATTGGCAACGCCTTAAATGCATTTATCAAGTAGGTATCGTTATGTTTGCCATAGTGTCTAGCTCAAATATTAATTATTTTATAGTTTAACAGAGAAATTAAGAGACACTTTTGAGTTATCAAATATTGGCAAAAGAAACAATAGGCAATATTTGGCAATTATATGGAGTAAAGTCAGCCAGATATTATATCTTTTTTATGTATCAAATTTCGGCCCCAAAGGTATATGGGAACTCAGGGAAGTATTGATCCGATCAACCCTTTTTGAAACACACAGATACTAGTTTCAGGAAACGATTCTTTCTGAATTTCTATTGTGTGAACTATGATATAGGAATATGAGAAGAATTTCATAGACTAAGTTTAATCGAAACCTGTCGGTCACGAGGCATGTGATTTCACCTAAAAGTGGGAGGAGCTACGCCCATCGTCCAATTTTTACCCCGGTACCCATAAAGCCGCTTCATGCCATCTCGGGAGTACAATTTTATGTCTCTGGCAGATTTAGTCATTGATTTATCGCGCTTTTAGTAGTTTTGAACAGTACAGTTATCGTCTGATTTCATCCACTCACACTGTCGTTATGAGTTCTGATATTATTTTCGCCAGACGGATTTTGTTTTTTGTAGCTTAAGTGGTTTAAAAGTTATGTACTAGAAATTGTTAGTGGGCGGAGCCACGTCCAATTTTTCCAAATTTTGTGCCCTTGCTACTGCGATCCCCCGCGCCAAATTAGAGTTTTATAGCTTAATTTAGTGCTTAGTTATCTCGAATAGTTTTAGGTGATACATACAGCCATTAGATGAACAAAGCTATTATACTCTGCAGCAAGACAATGCAAAGTAGAAAAAGAAACAAGTTGTATAGTCAGACAGACAAACGACTCAGCTCTTCACACTGATCATTCATATACTATACATACATACATACAAGCGCCACTTCAACAATATCTGCGAAAAAACACTTATCATAGACATTGAAAAATCTTTTGATAGATTCGGGGCCCTTATGGTACTACATGAACTAAAAAATAGGACAATGGAAACAAAATGTATAATTTATAAAAGCATTCCTTTCAAATTGTAAACTTTCGGTAAGCTTAAAGCTGCTAAATCTAATATTTCCCCCCCTACATAAAGGCATACCGCAGGGATCTCTTCGCTCAGCAACGCTATTTATTGTAGCCTTTAACCAACTCAGCAACTTAGTACCCTCAAACCGGAATGTTGAACCCCTTATCTATGCCGACGATGTCTTAATATTTTCGGCCTTGAAGAAATTGAACGAAGTCAAAACCACTGTTACTAATATTCTGACCGACATAATGGAATCAGTCTAAAGAGACAGGAACCAAGATTTCTGCGAGCAAAAGTTCAACATTTCATATCTTCAGGAAAAGAAAAAACGCCTTCCCTAACCTTTCCCTGGAAAATACTCAAATCCGGCATACTAACACTTTAAGAATAGTTGGTCTAATTTTTGATAAAGCTTACTAAATAGATTAAACATTTTTGAGTTTCTTTCATCAAAACACTATCGCATACACATTTCAACACTTCTAAATATTGTAAAAGTACTGATGTTGTCAAAAATAGATCTTGGACTCGCAATGTATGGATACTGAAAGTAATATGAGTCGATTTACAGAAATTTATTGAACAAATCGTTACAATTATTTAAAAACATTCAAAATAGGCCTTCTGCGTCGATTCAGTACTGTCAGCGCGATTTCCTGGCATTGAAGGCGTCACTGAAGGCATTTTCCGGAATAGCCTTGAGAGCCAAGCCTTTCATCGACCTTTCCAGAAAAAAAACAAATAAAATCCGTGGGGTCACTACTGGGCTGAAAGGCAGTGTGACCCGGGGCATTGCCGTGGTGCAGCTTCCAATCGGCCGCGATGTCTTGTCGGACCCGATTGACCCGTCGTTTGAGTCTTTAGAGTACTTCCACGTAAAACTTGGCGTTGACGGTTTATCCAGGAGGAAAAAATTCATGGTGGACGATGCTTTTGATGTCAAAAAAGACAATGAGCATCGTTTTCACTTTGGATTTGCTCCCAGCACGGTCTTCATCAGCGACCTCTTCCCGGTCCTCCAAAATTGCCTGGTGCCACCGAAACACACCACTTCTTGTTAAAGAAATAGCTGAGTAAGCCTGTTTGATCATATCAAACGTCTCTGTCGCAGATTTAACGAGTTTCACACAGAATTTAATCTTGTACCTACGCTCTAACGAACTCTGCATTTTCGGCTTGCGCGGCCTCTACCAAATCCAGTCGGTGCGCGCACCCTCCAAAGTAGAGTCATTTATATATTTATAAATATATCGGAAGGATCAGTTGAACCCATTTGAAAAATCATTTGGGCCTAAGAAAGGTTTTCACGATTGCTTCCAAAATCACAAAATTTTCTCGAAAAGCTGCGTCGCGTTAACGTCTTGTGAAACAATGCTCTCCGACTAACAGGATGTCATGAAACGTATTATGACTGACGATGAGTCCTGGATCTATGCTTATGACACGGAAACAGACGATCAATTGTGGTAAAAGTTGGGCCGAAACCGAAAAAATCACGTCAAAGCAGGTCGAAAGCCAAGGTTATGTGGAGAGTTTTTTTCGATTATCGAGGTATGGTGCAGTCTGCATTCCTTCTGATCGGTCAAACTGTCAACAAATAATAATATTTGAGTGTTAAGTGTTGTTTGCGCGAAGCTTTTCGTATAAAGAGCCCGGAATTATGGTCTGACAACACTGGATTTTTGCTTTACGATAATGCCCGGTCGCATACTGCATTGATTTTTCATGAGTTTTTCACCTAATTTTCTATAAATATCACCCCAAACGCTTCGCGGAAACCGTTTTGAATCAATAGATGTCATTAAAGAAATTGAATTTGGAAACTGTTTGGAGGATTGGAAAAAAATTTGGCACAATTGTATTAAGGACAAGGGTTATAACGATGAGGGAGACGATGATTAAGTCAAGAATTTTAAAATTATGAACAAAGTCTTACTATTTTTTGCTCTTAGTAGTATGTATGAACAAGTATAGTAAAGGGTGGGCCATATACAATTTTAAATTTAAAAAGTCAATAAAAAAACGGCTTGATATTTTTCAAAGATCTAACATTTATTTAAAAGGATGTTTTATGAAATTTATTTGTGGAAAACAATTTCGGACAAATGACCACCACGGCTGAGTTAACAGTAGCTTATCCAATCCACCCAATTTTGGAGTACTTTCTCGATGGTTTCAGGCCTTATGGCAGCTACAGCAGCTTGAATTTCGTATTTTATATGTTGAATTGTTTCTGGATGGTTGGCGTAACATTTATCTTTAACAGCTCCCCACAGAAAATAGTCCAACGGAGTTAAATCGCAGCTTCTTGGAGGCCAATTCACATCACCTCTTTTGCTGATTATGCGACTTTCGAAGATAGGGCGTAAAAGATTGTGTGTAGTGTTTACTGTATGGCACGTAGCGCCGTCCTGTTCCCCAAATGCGAGCCTCGTCCGAAAAGATGATTTTCCGGTAAAATAGACTATTCTCGAACAATTTCGTAAATTTTAGACTTTTTACTGAATATCTGTCACTTTCCGAATGGTATTTGACGTTTCCAATATCGAAATATACTTAGATAATTCAAATTTAAAACGTTAGATGGCCCACCCGTTATTTAAATAATGAGATCTCTGCGCTGCCATGACAATAACGATACTCAACCAAAAATTCTCGGAGATGCTAATAATATATTGTTGCAAAAATGGAAAAAACATGCTGACAGCAAAAAATAATTTCATATTAACAGATGTGCATTTGTCTCTGTCCTGTGCTCACAATGCGAAAAATAATACGATATAATTAAAAGAGTATTACAAAATAGCAGGCAACAAGGAAATTTGAACTCGAAAATGTGTTGTTGTTGCTGTTATTGTACAACCAATCAAGCATAAGGATGCTTTGTGCATTTCTAACAAATAATTTGAGCAATTATTTTCGTATTAAATTGGTTAAATTGGAAACCAGACCAAACAAAACGTCACAATCACTCCACACACTTACAAACATATATACATACATACATATGTCCATGTATGATAGTGTGTGCGTGTTTGGGTGTTGTGGGTGTCAGTAGAAGACCCCAAAAATGTTGTTTAACAAGATATTAGTTTTCTATTACGATGCTGGGCAGGACTGTCCACGTACAATGTGTCATGACAATAAATATCTACATCTGCATACAAACATACATACATATGTATGTATATGCAAATATGCAGATTTGATTGAGTGCGGCGAATACAACAGCTAATTAAGTACAGTTAATAAACGGAGATGAGAAATGCAACACTTTGAAGTAGGGCAATATGAATTGCCAATTGCCACATGTGAATATGTAACGGTTTATGTACAGTATGTATTGGAAAGTGTTTTGTATCGCTATATATGGGTATGGTTATCACTATAATGATGTAAGTCAGATTTTAAAAATTTTTCACCAGAAGCTAAACTATTAATTTTTTAATAAGAGCTTTATAGTAGTAAGAAGTAGTTAGTGGTTCTTTTTTGATACAAAATGGTGGCTATGGGGTCAGTTCTTATTCACCTTTTTTGAAAAGGGTCTCTGTGGTGAGAGTAATGCGCTGGAAGCCTCCTATCGGAAACAAAACCAGAAAACGTCTTAATTTCGTCTGAACCGAAGCTGCGTTTTTTTTAATAAAAAAGTTTAAAAAGATCTTTATCTTGCTTTTCATCGGTGAATATGTATGGCAGCTATATCCTATAGTGGTCCCATATCGGCGATTCCACCAAATCAGCTGCTTCTTGCGGAGAAAAGAAATCGCGAGAAATTTCAGAGCAATATCTAAAAAAAATGAGAGACTAGTTACCGTATATACAGATGGCAGGACAGACGGACACGGCTAAATCGACTCTAGACGACACGTTGATCATTTACCATATATTATATATACGTACATTGGGGTGTTTTTTGAACTATGAACTTTTTTCAGTCCCATCATGAAATTTCCTGGAAATACCCTAAAAAAAAATTCCCTGAAAATTTGAGACCTTAGTATTAACATTAACAATCGTGAAGTTTTCAGCAAATACAAACATCTTAACACAACTTAAGCCGTGTATCAAACTATGTCAATATTCTCGAAGTGCATTCATACAGTGAGTTCAAAAAGTCACGTATAGTTAAAAATAGTGCATTGCTGCTGACCTTTAGAAAAATAAACATTCAAATAAAATTTTGTTTTACGAAAAGTAAAGCAAACTTTATCAAAAGCTTTTTAACATAAACAAGGACTTCATTTAATAACCTCTTGTGGCTGTAGTAGATATAAAGTAATATAATTCATGTGAACATTATTTGAACTTAGGGGTAAAGTGGCGATTGAGGGTCAATAACTAATAACTTGTGGGATCGCATTTAGCTTTTATAACTGCTTTAATACGATCAGGTATAGAGTTAATTAGATTATCTAAAATTTCCGGAAAAAGCTTTTCCAAACTTCTTGCACTTGAGTCCAGAGATCATCTATGGTTTTTGGTGTTTCTCTTTGAACAATTAAGCATTTTTTAAGAATCGCCCACAAATTTTCAATAGGATTCATATCGGGTGACTGAGCTGGCAACTGCACCACCCCAATTCTGTTATTTTTCAAAAGAGATTTTGTAATACGGGCGGTATGTTTGGTGTCATTGCCATGCACGTGTAACAAATCACCGGGTTCACATCCAAAAATGTCCAAGCTAGGGATAAGTGAATCCTTTAGAATGCAAAAATTTTCTGTAGCCTTCATTATTCCGTTAATTCGACGTAGTTTTCCTACCTTTCCGCCACAGAAACAACCCCACACCATAAGTGAACCACCTCCGAATTTAGGTGTGCGCAGCATATTCCTATCCGTGGGACCGCATCGCTTGTCATCCATGCCCAAATGCGTCTATCTGAATTAATACGATTAATTTTCGTTTCGTAAGACCAAATTACTAGTTTTAACAGTTCGCTTGCCCCGTTTTTGTGTTCTTTCGCAAATTTCATTCTAGCCGCTGTGTTCTTCGCTGACATGTACGGTTTTTAATCATTGGTCTTGCACGCATATTACAACTTTCAACGAATTTCGAATGGTATTGTTGCATACTCTAGCGCCGAAGACGACAATAACACTTTCTTAGCTTCCACCGCGTTTTTAGCTGCTTTCTGTTTCAGGAGTGACTTTTTAGGCCTGCGTAAATTTGTGGTGTGTTAATATGTCTTGATGACACCATTTGAAAAGTTATGTTTTCGAGCAATCTCTCTAACTGAAACCCTCTCCTGCAACTCCGAACATACAGCTTTTTAAAAAATTAGGTTCAGGTTTTTAGTCCTGTCTGAAAAATTACCAGGTTTGATAAATTACCAATTTTTCGACTTTTAATTTTTGTTACAAATCTTAGTAAATGTGAAATCCCTCGTACAATAAAATTATTAAAAAGTGCTAACAACTATTTTGTAACGAAGGAATTAGTTACATACTGCGTCAAATCAGCGTAGAAAGTGTTCTCGTGCACTTACGGATTTGAACTGTATTTATTCAAGTTTAAATAAACATGGAAATCTACCGAAGTGGGATTTTAAAAACTAGAATGTCGACGCCATATACGTATAATAGCAAAAAGTGTTTCTTGAAGTATTATCATATTTGGATGAAATTCAATGAGAAAAGAAAAATTTGCATTACGTGAACACTTTTTGAACTCACTGTTTGTATAAATGAGACAAGCTGCCGGATATTGTTTCCGTTGAAGAGCTGACATTTTGTAAATTGCAATTTTGTTTTTTTGTAATTTATATTATAGAAATTAATTACTTGGTGAGAAGTAAGGGAATTTGAGTAAGAGTGTATTTTGTAAGTACTCGTAGTTGTGTGAGTAGAGTGCAGGCAAAAAAACTTTGGTTTGAGTATCAGTTATTAAGTGAAAGGGAATAAGTACAGAGTGCAAACATCATATGAATTTGGAAAAACTTAAAAAAAAGAACTATTCCACATGTTTTATCTTGGTTATTATTACTTTCTCATTTTTCCCTCATTTGTAACAACAGTTCAAGTTCTTGATTCACGGTTGTTCTTGAAGATTAATTTTTTAAGAAAACTTCGATTTCCACTTATTTCTACGTATGGCACTGATTACATACAACTCCTAAAAATTAACATAACTCATTATATTCCTATGTTTCTATCAGCTTTATATCATGAACCCATTTCTCCATGATAAATAAATTCTGTCCTAGCCATTCCATAAAAGTGACCTTTTTAAATAAACCCAAAGCTTGACAAATATTTATTGGACTATTATGTAGGGATCTAAGACTTACCGCCGAACTTTGCAATTTTCTCCATCACAAGATTACAATTTTGGACATTTTTTCCCCAGTTAAAAAAAAAAATGGCGCATCCTGGTGACATTGATCCTGACTCTCCTGGTGGTCTGAAAAAAAAATCAAAAGAAATTCTTAATCAATAAGGATGCTGTTATAGTCCGGGAACACGAAAAAAAGTTGTTTGAAAAATGGCGACTGCCTGAAAATAAAAATCATTTCTTACGCTTTTTTTTGAAATTCCTGAATTTTTTTTAAAATATTAAAGACAAAAATTTTGACACGATGCTGGTAGGAACGATAAAGGATTATATAAAGAAGGTTCACACAAAATTTCAATCGGTTGCATAGAACTTGAGATCATGCCGGTACCGTGTGGAAAAAAATAGTTTCGAGAAAAACGCGTTTAAAGTTTAGGAGACAATTCTAGTGAACACGTACGCCACCTCACAAAATCGACTGTATCTCCGAAAATAAGTCGAATTTTGAAAAATCCTTCCAAGGTCATATTTTTGAAAGTCTAAACTTTGAATATATGAGAAAAAATCGAATTTTTCAAAATTCTAGAGTAGAATACCCCCTTAAGGTACCTCATATACCATAACCAATTATATGGAGTAAAGTCACATGTTACATGTTTATTATATGGGGGCTAGACCAAGTTTTCTCCCCATTTTATCCATATTAGTCACACACTGTTTTCAGTAAAATATGGCCTCTGATTTTCCGTTGGCCGTTATATGCAGTATGAAGTCACCAGGAAGTACGAAAATCGTTGTATTAGATATATGGGTGCTAAGGAGGGTATGGACCCGATTCAATCCATTTTTGACAGACATTCCATTGTCAGGAAAGGAAGGAAAACATTTTTTTTTTTTTGAAAATTATGACTACCTCTTACTTCTTATGTAAATAATTAAGAAAACATACATTATTTTCAGAAGTCACTGACTTACTAAATAACAGTTATGTCGACACTATTCTCAAAATTTCGTTCTAAACACCGAATATTTCGCAACCGTTGCTAGATATGTACCATGACCATGACTACCTGAATAATAAACATCTTGAATTTCTTATCGTGTTTCTTGTCTTCTTGCTTCTGGCATAAAAAGAACACATGTACGTTGGCGTGTGTGTGTGGAAACGACTGAAACAATAAACAACATGCAATATTTGTCAGCAAATCAAATTTTAATATGCACATGAATGCAGTGATGCATATGTGTCATAGTCTCTATCTACATATGCCCGAGCATGTGTGCGTGTGTGTGTGTGTGTGAAAAGGTAGAGTATATTACTCTCCATGGCAAAATAAAATCGGAAATTGTGCACAACTGATTGTCGAATTCGAACGAAATTTAATACACGGTCTACAAACACACATACTCATGTACATATATACATACAATTGTGTACTTTTGATCAATACAATCAATGGCACTTCCAGCACACTCCTCACACACAGGTATGATTGCTCGTTGGTGTGTGCATTTGTTTTTGTGTCTGTGAGCTCATTTCTTGATAAGAACCTTTCGATGGAAATCAACAGCATTTTTGCATACCCCAAAGGACACATTTACACATGAAAGTTAATACACATGGACATATACACATACATACACACACACACATATATTTATGTGAAGAAGCGAATTGTAACTACGTGCTGTACGACAAAACGCCAAACAATCAAGCAAATAGCTGGGAGCTGGGAGCCGGGAGTTGGGGATTGGCGAAGTGGCAGAGCAAAGACAGTGCAATGCACACATACAAACATGAACAGCTTGGCTTGTTTGCATTGAGATCTTTGCAAAAGCCGAGCAGTCCGATTTGGCTTGGTTGCTTGACTTTGTGCGGCAAGCTGATCAAAGGATCTCCAATGCTTCTTCGTCTTCTTCTGCTACTTTTCATTCACTTCCAAAAAATGGCGAAAAATTTTGGCACTTCAAGTGTGTGAGTGTTTGTGTAGGTGTGCTTGGAACGTTTAATTTTATTTTCAATAAAGAAATAGAAATGGCAATGACAAAAGCAAATAACAATAACAACGAATTAGGGTTGGCAATGGTTGCAGAGTCACCGGCGATGGCTGTAGCAGCAATCAAAGTGGCAGCGGCAAATTCCTAGCGACTGGTCGACCGTCAATGCAACAACACGAGACACGACAAACGTAACAAAACCAAACAAACCAAATTCAATCACAATAAATGAGCATTTCTTTATTACACATACACATACATATGTGGGTACATACACACGCGGGGGACCCGCCCACGCTCTAAAATACACATCACACACAACTTTGACACATTGAGTTAAGCAAGTGGGGTGTGGGGCGTAATCGAAGAGTTGTCGCGGAATTGTATGTATGTACTATACATATGTAGAATTATTATGTGGTGAAAAATTGCAAATGTGTTTGCTGAAAGATTCTTTGCTGAAAGATTCTATTGTTGCACAAATCAGTTTACTTTGAATTATAATAAAGGCAGTACATAACATAGTATATGAATATATATAACATATTGTACAAAAGGTATGCTCGCATACACCAACTGATCAAATTTGACTCGGACATGTGCCTACAAAACGATTCGATAAATATTTCTTTCCTGGCTCTTTCAACTTTTTTCATATTTGTGTGAAGTCTGATCTCCATATGTAAATTAATGTGTGTTTGGCAGGAATCACAGTTACGGAATCTTTTGAAACTGTTGCAGAGGTGCTTTGTGTAGTTTACTTTATGACGAAAAAAAGTATTTGATTGACAAAAAGCATTCAGTTACGGTCGTAAAGTCACCGAAAATTTAATTCCATTATCTTCAGTCATAACATTAATTACATAGAAAACATTCAAAAGTAGGATATAGTCGTGTTGGCGTTAGAAAGATAGCAAAAGGTCTCTATATCTCTTATGGATCGACTCAAATTAATCTTTTGAGTATGAAGGGTGTCAATGCTGAACTCGTACAAAAAGATCTCTTTTCAAACATAGCGATAATTAAGATTAAGGGTTTACTTGGGTTTCTTCGGGTAAAAAAAATATTTTTCAAACATTTTTTTCTCATATAAATAATGAAATATTTTATTAAAATTTTTTATTTTTACGAACATATGTACACTATTAACAAAGCAATTCTGAAATTTTTTGAAAAAAATAGTTTAAACTTGGCCATTGCGACGCCATTCCCGGTGACCTCAGAAAAAAGATGCGCTCGCGGTGGCCTGGTTACTCCTTACAGGATCATCTAATGTGAAAAAATACATGTTTAGTTAACTTAACTTAAAACTTGGACGAAGGAATTGGATAAATTGGATTTTTAGTAGACATGTTTACAAAAAAATGCAAACTTCGCGACATTTTTTTTTCAATAGTTGTAGTCGAAAAAGAAATTCTTCGTCCAAGTCTTTAAGAATTGTATCTCAAAGACCTGAGTAAAATTTCATAAAATTCTTTCTAAAAAATCCTCTTGCTGATTTTTCGTTGTTCGCAGTATTTCTTCATTTCAATATCGGCTTCAAAGAGCTCACAATAGCAGAAACAGCCATTGTTCATATTGTACACTGCTGTCAAATCATCATGCAATTAAAGTCATTCTTCATTTAGCCTCTCTTAAGCAGAAAACGTTTTTCCCTTCCTCCTGAATCCGGTTTAGAGCAGAAGTAGTAGTTATGCATCTACTCGTACATAAGATGGGCTAAAGAGAGCCTTATATATAGTACATATGTAGTGTTAGTTTCTTTATCATTGACGAGCTTATTTTTCCAGGGCAGGACTTCTTGACAGTATTAAGTCCAGGGTTAAATATTTATTTGAGCAAATATATCGTCGTTTCTTTGTTCACCATCAGATCCTATTTATCCTATTGAGAAAGTGGTACTAAAAAAGCGAATGATATCAAATATCACCGTCATAATCAGTTACCGTATGTTCTTAAACCGATTCAAGTGGAGTAATTTAGTTCTTCTTCTTTTTATAACCTGAGCAAGATATATTAAGTTCTGTTTTCTTTATTATGTAAACTTGATTCGACTTGAAGGTTGTTTATATCAAACCACAAGACTAGAAAGAAATAAAATTGATTTAACGCTTTTTTATGTTTTTTTTTTATTTTTTCACTACTTATTCAGGGTACTTTTATAGAATTGCCTTTAAAAATAGATTGGCACACTTTACATAAATATGTATGAATACCTGTCTAATCGAAGAATGCATACGCCATATACGATACTTCTTCTGCGTAGATTCAATGCAAATTCGCAATTTATTTCATTCTATTCATTAGCTTAAAGCAAAGTTGATTAATACGCCACAATTTGCTTTACGCCTGAGAAAATTTCAAGTCTCGCCAGTGTCTGGACGGCATTCATTTTATTACTAGGCTTCTAAAATGATTTATCAAAGATATTTTTAACTGAAATTGGTATTTTTGACACACACGTACATATTCATATATTTATTTAGTTAGTCGGTTATGGCGGTTACAGCGAGCAACTGTTGTCAATGAATTAAAAATTACTAAAATTTTAAACCACACGATATTTACATAAAGTAATCCGCAAAAGAAACTAGTTCACTGAATTGAATGACGACTTTTTTAGCAGAAAGTAGAGCAGGTAAAGCGAGCAGAAAAGTTGCGAAACGAAATAGTTGCGATATTAACGAGAGTAACTTAAATAGCTGTTAATTATAAGATGTAAAAGTAAGTGAAATGTTGAAAGTTTATCAAGTCAAGTTTGTTATAATGTTAAAACATGTTCAGCAGCTCACGACTTCCAGTGCTAGACTAAGTATCCAAAGAACATCAGTTTGAAGGCGAGCTAAAGGAGTTAGGTGGGTTTAAAAATTTCAAAAATTCGATTTTTTTTATCTTATTAAATTCTACAACACCTTTAGAATATTGTTCCACTTTTTTTGAAGTTGAACCGAGTAATAGTTTCGGAGATACAGCCTTGGGAACTTGTGCACTCGATGTAAGATAGGCTAAGTGCACCGTCTTTAAACACGTTTTCTCGAAACTGTGTTTTTGAAATTGGTGGACACGATTTCTCGAGGATTTTTTGTTTCATTTCAACTTATCCACGGCGAGAGCACTTTTTTTGTGAGACACCCAGGGAGATAAGGTCTCAACGGCTGAATTTTCAACTATTTTATATATAAATTTCAGAGGAATTATTCAAATGTGAACATTTGGTATGCCATGCCAGACGATCGACACACACCACTTCTTCGTCGATTTCAAAGCTGCTTTTGACAGCTCGAAAAGGAGCTGATTTTATGCTGCTATGTCTGAATTTGGTATCCCCGAAAAACTAATACGGTTGTTTAAACTGACGTTAAGTAATACCAAAAGCTCCGTCAGGATCCGGAATGACCTTTCCGAGCCGGTCGAACGAGGTTTCAGATAGGGCGACTCCCTACCGTGCGTTCTTCAACATAACAATCGCGCCGTTAGTTCGGTCTTCTCAGGTTGGACAAAGCGAAGCAAAATAGGTCTGGTTGTTAACGAAACAAACAGTCGTCACATTCGCACCTTGGCTCTCACGTCACTGCTATCAGTCATAGAGTATTACCACCAACAACAACGTCAAGCTCGAAATCCAACGCCAAATAACTCTTGCCAACAGGTGCTACTTGCGACTGAGTGGGCAATTGATAAGTAAAATCCTCTCTCGACGAACAAAAACAAAACTCTATAGGTCACTCATTATACCTCTCCTACTATATGGAGCAGAGGCATGGACGATGACAACATCTGATGAGTCGACGTTGCGAGTTTTCGAGAGACGAGTTCTGCGAAAGATTTATGGTCCTTTGGGCTTTGGTCGCGACGAGTATGGCACTCGATGGACTGATGAACTGTGCATGATATACGACGATATTGACATGGTTCAGCGAATTAAAAGACAGTGGCTACGCTGGTTAGGTCATGTCGTCCGAATGGACGAAAACACTCCAGCTTTGAAAGTATTCGACGCAATATCCATCGGGGAAGTAGCGAAAAGGAAGACCTCCATTCCGTTGTAAAGACCAGGAGGAGGACCTGGCTTCGCTTGGAATCTCCAATTGGCGCCACGTAGCGAAAAAAAGAAACGTCATGCACACTGTTTGTTAACTCGGCTATAACTTCGTAAGCAGTTAGTATGCCAGTAAAGAAGAAGAAGGTGGTAAAGTTTAGAAAATTTCATATCAAGCTCACTCCTTTTTTGAAATTCTATTCCCAGCGTAATACAATTCTATTATGTATATTTCGAATATCATATTTTTATGCTTGATTTAAGAACATGTAAGTCGATATTAAAATCGAATTAAGTTGTGCCTGCCTGTAACCTTCCTTTATATCCATCAATATCCATATATTTCCACAAATATTCCATTAGTTTAAACGTCATAAAACGTGCTTACTACAATAAGACGCTTAAATCGACTACGTTTTTTAATATCAAGGCATATTCCCATTCAAATGTTGTGTGTGTGTTGAAATCTTTATTCACTTACTTACATTATTTTCAGAAAAGTGCCGCCGACTTTTACTGACAACTTTCGCGGAATTCACGTCCATTAAATCGGTTATTTCAAGCTTTTATTTGGAGCATACAATACAAATACGAATGCAATCAGATTTTTGCGCAATGAAAAATCATTTCACATATGATTGTTTGTATATAAAGTATATACGCACCCTGTAGGAAATTGAACCAGGTGAAAAGTTATGAGGGTAGCATTAAGATATTAGGTTTCAGGGTACTACGTATATGAAAACATCACGTGTTCCCTTCTTTCAGCATCCTTATCGAAAATATATGAAAAATTATTCAGAAAGTTTTTATAAAAATCGAATGTGGAGTTATCTAGTTTTTTTATTGTAGAAAATTCCGCAGGTAAACATAAAGCGCTAATTTATCGTGCAAAATATGTTAACAAATTTTCGGACTCGAAGAGCAAATATGGGTACCAAGTAAAATTAGCTTCGCAATCATCTGGATAAATTTTCGGATAATTTAGGTAGTCATAGTGAGGAACAGAGAAAGAGCGGTTTCACCAGGATCTGAAATCCATGAAAGAAAGGTATAAAGTTGATGAGATCGTTAGAGGATGGCAGGCTGGTGCTGGGCCTAAAAAAAATATTATCGACTGGAAAATTATGTTAGAAAATCACATACATAAAAGGCATTTTATGAAATATGGTTTTTATCATATTTTTTGGAAACTTGTCTCTCTGTTTAGTTCGCAATGAAAATAAAGATGTAAAAATACATGAGAACAAATTATATCAAATTATTGATAAGTTCAGGACTTATGGTAGCAAATATATAGTGTGTACTATATCTAAAATCTATCTTGATGTAATGTTAGACGCGAGAGACAAAGTCCACATTGGGAAAATGTTCGAAAAAGCTGCCCGTGTAAATGCGGCCTTATCCAGAATCATGGGCCAAGGTTAGCCAGTCAATTTTAATGTATGCCGCGCCCGTATGGGGACCAGCATTAATGCAAAAAACATATACAAAAATGGCAAGGGTGTCTCATGAAGCCGCTAACATTTTATCTGGGATAATGACGCCATACATAATGGCTCGAGAACTGAAGCGGACCTATGACAAAACCAAAATTATAGGCAGGAAACTGACAATGGGAGAGGGTAAACAGGAACTACAAGTAAGCATAGAGGAACGATTAATCGAAAATGTACAAGCATGACTGGAACGAGATAGATTTTTAGATGACCCAGTTTCTAAAAGACACGGATATTTCAGAGAGTGCCTGCATAGGCACGGTGATGACAATGCAGTTAATTGGTCTTTCTGTGGTAGCAGCAGCGAAAATGCATAGCATAAATTTTTCTACTTCCCAAAATTAACAACGGAGCGGCAGGATCTGGAGGGGGAAGTGGCTGAGAAGGAAAAGGAAGAGTATGGTATACCATTTAGAGGACGACAGCTCTGATACTGCTTAGCGGCGGTCCCGGCAAAGCCAAAGCTACAGATGACGGAGTTAAGAGTTTAGTACGTAGACGTACTGTTTCGGAAATCCAATATGGTAAGATAATACTTATTAGTCGTGGTCCCGAAAGAGGTGCACCTTTAGCGAACAGTACGAATCGTGCATACTGCGTACTATTAAGTATCAGTATCTATGGAAGACTCTCCCTTCGGAAATCTATATATACAAGGTATGACAATTAAGTAATGAGACTGATTCTACACATTTCCAGCGCGTTTTCCATGCTTCGTAACATTTCTGGAACGCTTCGACTGGATGTCCGTAATCGACTCAAAATGGGTTCCTTTGACCACCTATTTTGTTTTCAAAACAAAAAAAGTCACAGGGTGACATGTCGGTCGAATAAGGCGGCTGTTGCAACACGGCGATCCCTTTAGAGGCCAAATACTGGGACACGCTGAGGGCGGTGTGGTATGGCGAGTTGTCGTGATGAAGGATCCAGTTGCGAGCGATGTCTAGGCGCACCCTGTTGACTCGTTTTCGCAATCTTTCGAGTACTTGGCAATAGTAGACTTGATTTTCACAGTTTTCCCCGGTGGAACGAATTCTTTGTGGACGATTCAAAAAATCATATATTATATTATATCAAAACAGGCAATAATCATCGTTTTCACCTCCGACTTGCTTATGCGAGCTTTTTTGGGCGGGGGGCGCAACTTTAATCAAACTTTAACTGTTAATATCTTTTAAACGGTTGGGTTTACGAAAAAATCATAGGAGACCTTTTTTGTAGAGTATTCAACTTCCTACAAAATCTAAGGAACAAGATATTTTTTCAGGTAGTTGGTAGCGAGGTATAAATTTTTCTATCTGATAATAAGAAGAAGTAGAAAACTGTGTGTAGTAGGACCTTCACGATACAATTAAAAACTCATATTTGGAGAGGCATTCTTAGAGGTGTCTAGCAACCTATTTTTCCGAGTACCAATCGAAAAAAAAAATTTTTTTTGGATCACCCTAGTGTAAATACTGCTAGATAGTTCTATCAAAGATACCTCGGGTCTATTTATGACATATCTTCAATATCTCCGAGGCATCAGTTTAGCATTAAACCATAATCTAAAAAATGATGGTTGGGAAAAGTTCGGCCATCTACTTGGCAAAGTATTTTCCTCAAGTATTCACGACTTTCCTTTAGGCCATAAATCCGTAAATCCACGTATGCAGACCATCCTCAATGAATATTGAAAATCTTGTGCCTACGCGCACTATAAGTACGAATAAGTATATCGCCGCGGAGCTTCATCATCATCAGTAGCAGTGCTAGGCAAAGGCAGCAGCAGCGGCAATAAAGAGCAAAGCACGACTGCCAGTTGCATTCATAACTTTTGCAATTACTAAATGCAACGCGATGCAATATGTCACGACGATAACGCGGATGGCGACGGCCGTCGGCACATCCGCTTTCCGCTGCAGCTGTACGATGCGTCGGCACGGCCAACTTGCGACCAACAACACACGTACGCTCCTGCGGATATGCAGTCGAAGTCTGCCAATTTGTGAAATTGAATTTCCACTCCTCAACTCGCAACTCGCAACTCACAACTACGAGCGACTTCGATGTACGACGGCGTGCGGCCATTAGCGGTGGAGTGTGGTGTATGGAAGGCGACGAAAAGTTTCGCGCTCTGCTACCAATGTCGGCGGCTCGACCAATTGTCAACCAAGCGACAGGCGAACGGAAAAGCAATGAGCAGAAGTGTTTCGTCGCAGGGGGAGTGGTGGAAGGTGGACGAAATGTAGGCTGTGCCGTGGTAAATGTACGGCGGTTGTGCGTGTGTGCTTACAACTGGATGCTTTGTTTGTGTAGCGCATGTTGTTGCCTGTCAAATATTTTTTCAAGACACTCTGTGTGTGTGGGTGTGTTTGTGTGTATAAACATGTGAAACATTGGTCGTAAATATTACAAAATGGTGGCAGAATAACAGAACGAAAAGCGACTGCAACATATACCGTTAAGAAATTTCAAATAGTTGCCGCTCATTGCTCATTCAACGAAGCGAATCGGTGGCAATGTTCGCTGAGTGATTGCGTTCCTATGCACCTACTGCCAAACAATGATATTTACATATATAGTAGTTCTTCTGGAGTTATACCTTCTGCAAACACACAAATTCACAAGAGCGAAGCTGCAGAATTTTAATGTTGAAGGGAACTTAATAGTGGCTTAAGTACAGGTTGGGTTACGCACGCATAACTGTAACTATTAAGCTTATTAATAATTATTAAAGTAATCCCCTCCAGAAGTAAATAATACACTTATGCCAACGATTATTCTAGTTCTCGAAACACTCTTCTTAAGCACTTTTTGGGATCTATTCGATCAACTGTGAACGTGTTCCACGGAGCGGTATGGTGCATTATCATCGTGTAAAATCCATAAATAGTTCTTTCACAATTTTGACCGTTTCCGACGGAGGTTATCACGCAAACTCCTCAATATGACCAAATCTAACTCCTTATTTTCCAAAGAGACTTGCTTACAATACTCTTTTTGAAAAAAAAAGAAAAAACAGTTTTATCGGGTCATGTCGGGCAAGAACGCGTTGCATAGCTAAAATATCCACAAAAACCATTCGAACAGACTCGCGAGAGATGTCGAGCCCTCTTGTCAACTCGCTAACTCTTGTCTGGCGATTTTCAAGCACCATACGCTTCACTTTTTTAGTATTTTCTTCAGTTGAAGAGATCGAAGACATATCTTCAACGATCTCTCGGCCGTCTTTGTAGGCTTTGTACCACTCGTTTTTGATAAAACTGCATCCTCATAAACCTTTTTCAACATTTGCAAAGATTCTGCAGAAGAAGGTTTATTTATTTACTTTACAATATTTGAGATAAATTCTTTCTTGGATATTTTTATCCATTGTAAAAATCGCAACGCAGTACTGAGTTGTACCGACTTAAGCAGCTGCTGTAAACAAACTGGTCAACAGATCGCGCTCACATTTGGCCTAGTAATTAAGGTCGGTGTTATCAACTTAGCAAAATACACTTTTTTGAAATATCATTTGCCCGGAGAATTTAATTACAATTAAAACGACATCAATTTTATTTATAAGGAACGCAGGAGTTCCGCGAAGCCAGGTGACAAAAATAATTCTTAACTAAATGTATTGAATAAAAAAGTTTCCATAAAATTGAAAAAAAAACTGGAAACTGGTAATCCTTCCATCCTCTGTATTTGAATGTTGTTGAACTTATTTCATTCATTTAATTGTTTCGAAAGAACTTCTACATACATATATATGACATTAAATTATACGAACTCTTTTATTACTTCTATAGATTCTAAGCACACACTATATAGTGCTTTTATATGTTTATTGAATATATAATTTTATAGATTTTAGATTTAGTCCATTTTAAATAAAACTAGCTGACCCCGCAGCCGTTGTCCTGCGTGAAATTATGTATTTTGAAATGAAAAGAAAGTTAAATTCATCATTTCATTTTTGGTGTTTTTTTTTTGTTTTCAATGTAACGCAGCTTTATAAACAACATTTTTTGGTTTCTGTTCCGGTGTACAGAAAAGATGGTTTTCCAACTCGTGAGTACGCCACGGCCGTGTGAAAAACATAGCGTTTTCAAATTTATGCCTCACACTATGCGACTATCTTCAGGTCCTGTTGATTGTCATCTCAAATGCAATTTTCACTGGAAACTCGTAGAATCAAGCATTCTCCCCCTTGTATTCGATAGGTGCGTCACAATCAGTCGGGTTCCATTACACAGTTTCGGCGCATGAAGATTGCGAATCATAATAACGACGGATCCAACTTTGAAACGCAAATGATGCGGTGGCATACCAAGCCTGTCCAAAGAATTTAGATATACCATTGGATAATTCACGGCGTCGTCTTCATTGTCAAGACGATCGATCGATTTGTATGAGCGCAAGTCTCCCGGAATTTGACTTCGAAACTTCCAGTTTAAGTCAACAACATCGGTATTTTTGGCAGCTAACATTGCGCGTACACTTAAGGAATCGTAGTTACGATAATTTGGCCACTGTCCGAACATTCGTGATGAGTTCATCTTTCGTGAATTGATAAAGGGAAGATGGAATTGATATCGAACCACCAAAGTGTGCGAACTTCATTTTCATTCCAGTGATTATCATTTTCCAGCAATTGTAATTGCTGGCTTGCTTCTAAAAAGTAGCACACACCGTACCATTCACAGTACGCAATGATTTAAATGAAGTTGAACCGCGAACATTTATCAATAGCAACCGAAGGTAGAAACAATCGTCGTTTTTCGGGTGGATTGTGTAAATTCGACCCAATGCATTAGTTGATAACACACCTGGATGTCCATCTACTGGTTGGCTTGCTTTCTGCGTAATTATTTCTTCAACGATGCATTCCATGCATAATATCAAGGTATTTCCGAATAGAGCAATGTTCTCACAAACAGATGACTGACGAAAGTTGAGAAAAAACTCGTCAATGTTAATTTTGTTGCTGGCGATGCTTCCACTGGCTATACTGTGTTCTCTGGGTTGAAATACACTCTTGGGCCATTCTCCAAATTAACTGCGAAACGCACAACAGTCGGAAAACGTGCATGAATTGCAAAAGTAAATGTCCTACATAGCGCTTTATTGCAGTTCACGTATCGACCGTAGCGTTCAAGACCAAATACCGCCACGTTGCTTCCCTTGGTGACGTACTTTCAAACGTATTTTATCGATATCACCAAACTGCAATACTAAACACTGATATGAGTTTTGAATATGAATTAAACAATAATGGTGAATATAGTACGATCCATGTGTTGTCAACTTCGATATTCACTTTTCTAAGTTGAATGCTGAATGTTCTGCCATTGTCGTCTGGTTAGCGACGCCGATAGAGTTGATATCCATCATTTCCAGTTTGTTTTTCCGAAAGAAAAGCACGTGGATAGTGTTTCGTGCACTTATTGTCAGACATACAAACCGAAAAGGGATTGTAGTGTCCACCACTTCATACAGTACTGGATCTTTCTCTACATCAGGAATTTCCAGAGAAATGATTTCATCAATTTGATCTGGTGTAACCATCATCCAAAGAAGAATGTGTGCGGAAAACCTCTATTTTGCCACTCAAAAGAGTACATCTAGCATCCAACAGCATCACATATACGTTGCTTCAAGATAAAGTCAATTAAACATCGTAACTGTTGTTTGAAAAGTCGTGCTGTGACATCGTGACGATCGCTTGCTGATTAACCGCGATCCATATTTCCGCACGTATGTCGCCGCATCTTGGGAGAACTTCGTGCCTTGCCTTGCCTTGGGCTGCACTACTTTGATGGCAAAAACAACACCGACCGATGTTAGGGCGACCTCTTGGTGGCTTCGTAATAAATTTCAATCTGCAATTGACCTCTTTGAGCGAAACACACGTAAAGTTTTCACTGAATAATTTTCAATAATTTGTCTTTTGAATAGCCGAAATAAAAAAGCAAGCGACCGAAATTGAACTATTCAAATAATTTACAAATCAAAATATTGGAAAACAAAACAAACAAAAATTGAAAAAATAAAAATGTTTATGGAAAAAAGTTACTTTATGGAATTATCCAATTTGCCGACTTTTCATGAAAAGTATAAGATATTTTTATTTCGAAATCTTCCTTGATCTACAACGAACAACCTCTTAAAATTTTATCAATATTAGTTCAGCCGTTCTCTTAGCGTTACTAACGAACAAACATTCGTTTGTATGAGAAAGAGAAAAGGGCTGTTTTTAGGGGTTTTCCGGCAATTATTCACAGAAACCATCCCTGAACCTCAACGAACATTTTAAAAAAAGAATTCTCAAATTTGGTTCAGCCGTATGAAAGTTATGAGCGTAAATACATTTTGGCGATTCATTTTTATTTATATATGTAGATATATGTATGTAGATACAGCCCAATTCCCTTGCCGACGATCGCTCAATTGCTTTGCTCTAATTGTTGAAATATTGTTTGTGCGAGCAAGGAGAAGTAAGCGGCAGCGTAGGATATGCGCATCGATAATTCATTTAAGTTCGCCACCAAACTTTACAGGAACACTTCCTGGACCATCCTTAAGATCATCCTAAAATTTCATTGAAACCGGTTTAGCAGTTTCGCAGTTTCGCAGTCTGCGGGGAACATACTTACAAATTTCTCTTTCTCTTTTAATATGTACATTAGACTTTTTTTTTTTTAACAATTAATTTTTTTCAGTCCCGTCACGAAGTTTCCTTGGAAATAATCTAAAAAAATTTCCTGAAAATTTTAGCTCTTAATATTAACATTAAAACTGGACCAAGGTCTGAAAAATTTTCTATTGAAACTTAAACTACAATCGTGAGTTTTTATCTTCAAATTCCTACAGATCAGAGGTCTTTTATGGTATCGCTTTGACTTTAAACGCATTTTTCTCAGAATTGGTCACTCTACAAAAGTGTTCAGTGCAACAAAGTCGTAACTCACACCGACGAGGTAGTACGGTGCTCTAAACCCGATTTTTCCAGGAATTTCGAATTTTTTTTGTATATATCTCGTAAATGATAGGAGCTATAGAAAAAATTTAAAATGACGCATTTGTAGGAAATTTTATTTTCTATAAAAAATATTCAAGGTCAAAATCGCTATCTTTAATACTTCTCGAGATATTCGGCTTTTTAAGTAAGGCTTTATAGAATTTTTACAGATGGTATGTATATAACTATTAAAAAATACATACATGGTATGCGCCACAATGAATTGTAATGTCCATGCAAACATATTTTTGTACTCAAATACCTCTTTAATAGAACCTCAGAGAAAGAGACTTCATTTTCATTGCTTCCAAGATAATTTGTATAAGTTAAACACATATTTTTTTAGAGCGTTGAGTTATAAAAAAATGAGTCAATTGACAAAAATCTGTGTATTTGCAGATACGACAACTTAAGTCTTATTTTCCTGTAGTACCCTCTCTATCATTTTCAAATTTTCCCTTATAGCATTTCTGAACGTGAAATTTTCAACCGCATTTATGTTAAATACTCAAATTGAATTGGAATGGTAATGATGTAATTTTTTGTACTTTCGAGAACATCAAAATTATTGGAATTGCCAAACTCATCACGCGATGAATCGATTTTGTGTAAACTACAAAATGCTTGCTACAGATGTCGTTGACAGCCGCATCTCAGGACTTACCGAACATGCCTATTTCCGAATTTTCTAGCTCTTGGACTGAATATGTCAGAGTTGATTCAATACATTTCCTTTGCTTTAAACCGTGAGCTTGATAAATGATAAATAATAATTATATAGACCAAAAGAAACTTTGTACGACGATTTCAGTTGCTTTTTTGAATGACTGATTTTATCCAAATATCAAAGATCGTTTCAAACAAAGAACTAGAGTGAAATAATAAATTCACACCGATCAGTGCAGATCTGTCATTTTAAAAACAAGTATCGATCTTTTTATTCTTATCGGATAAGTTTTAGCAGAAAATAGAAGTACCTGTGGCAGCCTTAACATCCTCTTTCACCTAAAAAGTATAATCGCTTTTTCTTATAATAAAAAATGTGACAGGTTATACCATCTGATATGAGCTCATTGCAAATCGAATCGGAATTTTTTATATTTTTTTATATTAGTGTGAAGTTTGACCTCCAAGTACAAAAAAGTTTGCATTTGACAGCGGTTTTACACAGTGGCGTAGCCACAACTTCCGGCGCCCGGGGCCAGGGATGTTCTGCCGCCCCCCTTTATCTACCTACCTACAAGTTACATGAGGTGGTTCGAACAAAAGTGAATTTTTACAAAATATCTTCGACATTAAGTATATAAAATTTAGGAACTAAAAGCCAAATAAACTCTGAAGTTCCGAAATTCTCACAATATGGGTTTTGAGGAAATTGTTAGTAAACTTACAAGACATCTTATTAAAAGCCATAGAAAAAACCCATTTCCGCCCTATATCTTGTACACTTTTGACATAATTTGCAGGAATTTTTTCCCGAATTGGAGTTTTTAAATACCATTTTTGAAAATTTGGAGAAATAAAAATATTTGTTCCCAGAGAGTTATGGTAGACATTGGTAAGCGAGTAAGGTAAACGATGTAGCATGATTGTATCGCTTACTCCGACCAATGAAAATTAACACGGCGATGTCCTACGAAAAGTAACAGATCACCTCTTTCGCTTACCATGGGTACGAAGAATTCTTCGATGCCAAAGTTAACGAATAATCGTTTTGCCGCCCCCAAGACGTTGCGCCCGGGGCGATGGCCTCCTAGCTACGCCACTGGTTTTACATAAAGTTTATTTGACAATTTTTACCATGGGGGAAAATTTAACAGCGAGTCTGCATGAAATTTCAAGTTTTCGATTAAATCATGAATAGTTGAAAATGTTTCTAAGGCGTTTTGGAGAGTTTGTTTTATCACGAACACAAATATTTGAGTGGAGCGAAACACTCGGTGATTCGCGAAGTTATCGAAAACTTGGCTCTTGAGAGTAGTGCGAGTCGTTCATTCTCCACTGTTAAAGACAAAAGATTCGAATAAATGAAAGAAACCGTGCTTCAAAATTATCGTCTTGTCCTCAGAAAGATAAAAGTTAATCTTAACATCTTTTATGGAACGATTCAACACATTTCGGTTAATATTAAGCATTAACATACTACTTTGCTTGGCTCTTACCAATCTACCGACGTTGGGTAGAGGTCGTAAAAGAGATGCTTGAGAACGTAATTGAGGACCCTACATTCCTCAAGCGCATCATTACTGCTTACAAGTTGTAATTTTATGAATCTGACGTTGAAACTATACTGCGAAAATATATGGCGAATCGCGCACCAAAAATCGCTCAAAAATTAGCTGAAAGCGGAAAATCAAAATTCGCTAATGCCGTTGAAGGCCATCCCAATCGAAGCTTATAACAATTGTATAGAAAATCGAATTAATCATTGGCGTACTTATATTAGCTCTGGAGTTTATCTAGTATGCGATAATAAAGATTTGCATTTTTCTTGTTTGTTATGTCAGTCCGGATCAAATTCGATCAGATGGTATCATAGGAAGTAGAAACGATGGGTAAACCACGTTTTGACATTTGACTCGAAGAAATCTAATTCAGTAATAATATCGTTATCGTACTCCCTCGATATGAATTTAAATAAAAATCTGTTCCCAACTGGAAACATAGCGTAATTTTCACTATTTATTGGTTTCGTAAAACTCGAGAGTGACACTTTCATAATTTCTTAAAAGGAAAAAAAACTCATGGGCACTCCACTTTAGAGAGTGCAATAGTGTTATGCGTCCAACTCGGTTGCTAAATGCTTTTTTCTACTAAATTGAAATATTGCAGTATTACTACACTTCCTCACTTCTCTATTTTCCCCATAATATGCCACTTCTGAGTGACAGCTTCTGGTAAACGCTTAATTAATATGTCTATCTAGAGTTAGGTGAGAACAGACAAATATATATATTCACGTCGGCACAGTTAGAATATGTGCGTATAAAAGTAGCATATGTGTGAGTATTCTCTGTTGTGCTATATGCGTGTGTGTACGTGTTGGCAGACGAGCTGAAAAGTGTGCCACTTTTATGTGGCAACGATGAGAAGGCGGCAAAATAGAAAATGACCACGATTGCGACGACGCTATGAATGTTGTCGTGATGCTGCTTGTTGTTGTTGTTGTACATCAACTGTACAATTGCAGCTAGTGCAGCGCGTAGCGCATTGATGTGTGCGTGTTGATTTGCTGATTTTGCGTTTACATTTCTAATGGGTGTTGGCATTGACAACACATTTCCTCCACTTCTCGCTGCTACAGCTGCTCCCACATTACTTACACACATACCACACATGCACACGCCCACCATGTACTGGCTGGGCATGCGTATGTAAAACTCTGCGACTCATTTGTCCTTGCGTTGCGTTGCATTGCGTTAGATTGCGTGTTGGAGGCTTTGCATCATGCGATTACAGTGATTATTGTTTTTGATGTTGCATTCAGCATTCAATGTTGCATTGCATAAGTGTGCGTGCATTTTCGTGCTTTAATTGCAATCTCTCAGTCTCGCTACAAATGCTTTTTCTGTCATTTTGCCGCGTACGACATGGCGGATGATGAACATCAAATGCCTGCAACCCAATTGAAGTGCATCTGTATGTGGCAAGCATTCGTATGTATGCGTGGAACTAGTCGTTACCGTAATTAGTGTACTAATGCTCTTACTGCGCACAGACATTTAAGAAAAAAATTTAATATTTCGACTGCCAGAAATTGAAAAATGCCTCTGCTGGTGCTTTAAATTTAAATCTAAGCTTAAAGCTTCAAACATCACTTTATCGCAAGTAAAGAACACTTAGCTTACATATGTGAAAATGCTTTAAAAATATGAACAGCCTTAATCCTAGAATGATTCTAATACCCGTGGATCAAAGCTAAATAGGCTATTGGCTGCAGTTTTGAAGTCTGTCGCTATACTCGTATCAGAAGTATGGGAAAAACACTGGAAATAAGATCTTACCAACGTCGTCGTTTCCTATTTATGCTTTCAGGGTATTCAGGGTACATTCTTATCATAGTGTCTGAAGGTGCCGCTCTTGTAGTCGCGTAGTTACATCATTAGGAAACGGTGAAAAGCTGGTAAAGGCGAAGAAAAGTCAGCTGTTGTTGTTGTAGTGGAAGAATTTTGCCGAGTTGACAGTCCTTGGCCGGATAAAAATACAGATCCGTTCCGGCTACGTAGACCCGACGGTCGTGGAAACGGATGAAAAGTCAGTCGAAATGAACAGTGGACATTCGCAGTGAATCTCAACATTGAGGCACGGCTAAAAAGACCAGAAGGGGTTCACTTTTGCTCAAACTGACTTCTTAGAGGACATGGCTATTTCAAAACATATTAGCAACGATTTAAACACTAGAGTGGCGACATATGCTACGTTTGTGGAGACGATATATTGTATAATTGAAAATGTATATATAGCATACGTTGTTCCACTGTTCGCAATACGCGCACAAAAAGTGATACTTTACGAATACATTTGGTGACCCAACTCCTGAAAACGTATTAGACCAAATACGGGAATTTAAAAATAAGTAAAATGCAGTGTGCAGTGCCAAATAGTCGCAAAAATCATGAAAACCCAAAGACACGAGAGTAGGAGCAGAGAAAAGAAATATAAAATTAAATAGACCACCGTGACGTGGACCAAAACAAACGCATACAAAATGTCTAGATAATATGGGAAGGCTTAAATCCTTATCATCCTCGGTGCTCATTTCAACTCGTTAAAAATTAGCAAACTACCGTCAACTATAAATCAAAACCTTAACTTCCACAGTATTTTTCCGCCAAAGCCAATGCTTTATTAACACACGAAATTCTTTTTTATCCACTGTTTTCACAATAACAAAAGTTGATTCAGTCAAAATGATCAATGATCCAAAAGCTGTCAAGCTTATATCACATTTTAAGGATTTAACTCTACCTAGTAGCGCCATCTATGTGCCAAACCGAATTTTTCAATTGACCTGTTATATTCCTTGGCGTCCATAAATTAGCATTTCCGGATGAATTCGAATAAAACTTTGCATAACTTTGCCAATTCCTTTTGTCCAGATCGTCGTATAGACAAATCGTGCACCCAGTAGAAGTGAAGTCGTTTAGTTCTGGCAATACTCTACACTGCCTCCCTGCTTTCCAAAACACATTTCTGGCCGATATGTGAAACGAGGTTAAATATTTGTTTGCTGGTAACTGTCTACGAACATGTTGACTCTGTAGTTGTCTGCTGATACATTACAAAGAAGGTTCACAGGAATCATAGAAAAAGATGATTGGCGTAAAGGCCCAATAACAAATCTCTGTTTGAAGTTTGAGAAGTGGGTTTATGTAGTTAATGCTTGCCAAACCGCCATTATCCGCTGAGTAATATCCGAAGGTTCTCAGTGTAAATTCTCCTGCAGCCAATAGTCGCCAATTTTGTCGCTCAGCTTTCAGTGAAGAGGTTCATAGGTAGCAGGTTAAGCACTAGTTCAAGTGTCGCCGTTGGAGTAGTCTTTGAGCTCTCGTTATGCACAGCGAGCTTCTGAACCCTTTCTTGCCTTTAGTGAATGCGTTTTCCGCTTTGAACAAGCGTCTAGGATGCGCTGTGACCCTGATGTGAACATGCAAGATTTTTTATAGGCCTAAACTATTTCGAGTAGGTTAGGGTTTTCTACCTGCCTTTGGTATGAAAACTACCTTATCCTCCCTCAATGAGTGCGCCACATGCCTGAAATTCAGGTATTACCATCACGTCGCGCTATTTTATTTTACGTTATGGTATTTTCGCGAAAGTTGACGAAACTATTCATTTTAGAGCTATCGCTTCCTTTCAGTCAAGACAGTGCATTCTGACTGGGTCTTCCAATTAGTCCTCGCAGTTATTCGTCCACTTCTTACAACTCTCGCTAATTAGACCGAGCGCAATGCTGGTAGTGGGTATAAATACCACCTCGTTGGTCTTTTCAAAGTAGCTGCGAAAGTTCTTCCAAGAGAACTTTAGTTTCTTTGTCAAAGTACTCGCTTTCCACTAACTTGGTTGAAAAATTGCCATACTCTGCACCAGCAAGATCCGAGTTGTGTTTGTGTCGCAGCGTAGGGTACACGTAATAAAAAGCTGTATTAAGAGCATTCGTGAATAAAGTCAAAGTAAAGTTTGTGTTTCTGGGATTTGCTTCAGATTTGATGGAGAACTACATGTCCTTATAGTCATGACAACCTGGTTAGCATTCTTCAGTTCTCTACAATTTCATCTCTAATGAGAAAAATCCACTCTCTCAAGATTATTAAGATAACTCACTCACATATTGGTCGATATATACGGTATAAAGTCACCAGGGAGTTCGGAAATCTTTAAATTAGGTATATTAGGGGCTAAGGGAAGTATTGACCCAATTCAATCCATTTCTAGTACTCAAACATGTACTATCGGCAAAGGATTCTCTCGAAATTTCATTTGAATATCTCACACTTTGACCGACATTTTCGGTAAAAAGCCAACTATACGCACTGGGTCCACAATTAGTATTTAGGGGTTAGAACAGTTTTGGCTCAAATTACGCAATTTTTAGTCGTAAGCTGGACATCTTAAATGCTAATTAAATAATTAGGAGATACGTACACTATACTACTAACTAGGACCACTCCCGTTTTTTTTTCAAAATTCATTCTGATTATTTATATATACTTATTATGTGATGGAGTCAAGTATAGAAATTCACGCAAGTGAGGAAAGTTCTCTGATCGCCATTCACTTGGGAGTGGCCAGAAACGATTCTTTTACATATAACTCAAGCAGCTCACGACTTCCGGTCCTTGACTAAGTATCCTCTGGGTAGCCTGAGAATATTCGTTTGAAGGCGAGCATCTCCTTCATAGGGTTGTGCGCTGAGTTTGGGACCCGCCACGTAAAAAAAAAAAACAACACATCGAAAACTAACAATCATCCTCGGATGAGAGAGCCCCCTTTGATAACGAAAATGGCACACGAAATAAGGACTACGAATTGAGGGCAAGCACCTGGAATGTCCGGTCCCTCAATTGGGAAGGTGCCGCTGCCCAGCTGGTTGATGTCCTCGTGAAAACAAAGGATGACATCACCGCCGTCCAAGAAATGCGATGGACGGGACAAGGACAGAGACGAGTAGGTCCTTGTGGCATTTACTACAGTGGCCATATAAAGGAGCGCAAGTTTGGTGTGGGATTCGTGGTGGGAGAGAGACTCCGTCGCCGAGTACTATCATTCACTCCAGTGAATGATCGTCTAGCCACAATCCGCATCAAAGCGAGGTTCTTCAACATACTGATTCGCGCCCACGCCCCGACGGAAGAGAAGGACGATGTGACCAAAGATGCCTTCTATGAGCGCTAGGAGCGCACCTATGAGTGATGCGACTTTAACACCAGGATGGGCAAAGGAGGGATCTTTGGCACTACGGTCGGTAAATTCAGCCTCCACGAGGAAACATCTCCAAATGGGTTGAGACTGATCGACTTCGCCGGGGCCCGAAATATGGTTATCTGTAGTACTAGATTCCAGCACCAAAAAATACATCAAGCCACCTGGCTGTTTCCGGATCGAAAAGCTACCAACCAGATCGATCATGTTGTGATGGACGGAAGGCACGTCTCCAGTTTTATAGACGTGCGTACTCTCCGAGGTCCTAACATCGACTCGGACTGCTATCTTGTTGCAGCCAAGATTCGCACCCACCTATGTGCAGCAAAAAGCGCACGTCAAAAAACACAAGGAAGGTTCGACTTTGCGAAGCAGCAATCACAACAAATAGCCGAATGATTTTCTACTCGCCTTGCACTCTTGCTCTCTGAGAGCACTCGTCAACAACTCGGTATAAGGAATCTGTGGGATGGCATTTCAAACTCCTTACGTACAGCTTCAACCGAAACCATTGGGTTTCGGAAAGTGCAAAAGAACAGCTGGTACGACGAGGATTGCCGTGTCGCAGCGGAGAGAAAACAGATCGACCACAACACGTGCGGGATAGGATAGATATCGAGAGTTGAAGAGGGAAGCGAGACGCATTTGTAGACAGAAAGAGAAAGAGTCCGAAATGCGTGATCTAGCGCCGATGCCCAGAGCATACTTAAATTATGGAGAGAACACTTCTCCAGCCTGCTGAATGGCAGTGAACGCACATCGCCAGGAGAAGGCGAACCCGATTCCCCAATCGATGACGATGGAGCAGATGTTCCATTGCCCGACCATGAAGAAGCTCGAATAGCAATTACCCGCCTGAAGAATAACAAAGCAGCGGGGGCCGATGGATTGCCGACCGAGCTATTCAAACACGGCGGCGAAGAACTGATAAGGAGCATGCATCAGCTTCTTTGTAAAATATGATCGGACGAAAGCATGCCCAAAGATTGGAATTTAAGTGTGCTTTGCCCAATCCACAAAAAGAGAGACTCGAGTGTATAGCAGGTGCAATGTTTTATAAGAGTGTACAGCTGCTGGCATATGCTGATGATATCTATCATCTGCCTCAAAACCCATGCCGTTAGTTCTGCTTTCTCCAGACTGGACAAGGAAGCAAAGCAAATGGGTCTGGCAGTGAACGAGGGCAAGACGAAATATCACCTGTCATCAAACAAACACTCGCGACTTGGCTCCCACGTCACTGTTGACAGAATCCAATGTGGTTTACGTGAGCACCTGCCTGCGAAGGCTCAATCTCACGGCGTTTTCTAGAAACACGTAGATCAGTATAAAGCGCCGATCAACGCCCCAAGGCATAAGTGCATGCACAACACTATACCATGAGAGTACCAAAGCATGAGTGCCGCCCCGTCACTTATGCCTTGGTACCAATCGGTTCGGGTGAAAACCAAAGGAAACACCCTAGCCACCTTGGTCGGGTTCGAGGCCCATCTAAAACCTCTGCCGTACTCTGGGTCCGGCACCCGGCCGCAGTGCGACTCCACATTGGACAAAAGCCCTTCCTGCATTTAGGTTTCAACCACAGCCACCACGAATCTCCCCAAAGGGCCAGGATCCAATGAGCAGATTGGAGTTACCTCCAAGGGCAAACTGCTCCCCGTGGTACCATGTTTTAGTCTTTGGTGTGACCTGTAGATCACAAGTGTTACCTGTGACCTACTGCCAGTCGGGGACCCTAAGAACTCCTAGGAAATCCTAAGGACCCGGCTGTATGATGTGTTATGTGTCATATTATTTTTATTTTGTGTTTGTTATATAATTGCAAACCCATCCAAAGCATATGATATCACTTCAATATAGCACTTTTCCGACATCTCTGACTAAGCTGACATTCTAATTAACCAGACATACGAATGTCAGACATAGTGCATTTGGATTTTAGTCGCCTCTTACGACAGGCATGCCTTACCGCGGGAATATTCTTATCCCCCTCCCCGGAGGGGGCGTCACTGTTGACAGTCATAACTTTGAAGTTGTAGATAGTTTCATATATTTGGGAACCAGTGTAAACATCACCAACAATGTCAGCCTGGAAATCCAACGCAGGATAACTCTTGCCAACAGTTGCTACTTCGGACTGAATAGGTAATTGAGAAGTAAAGTCCTCCCTCGACGAACAAAAACCAAACTCTATAAGTCACTCATAATTCCCGTCCTGCTATATGGTGCAGAGGATTGGACGATGACAACAACTGATGAGTTGACATTGCGAGGTTTCGAGAGAAAAGTTCTGCGAAAATTTATATTTATTTATTTATTTGACATAGTTCAGCGAATTAAGAGACAGCGGCTACGCTGGCTAGGTCATGTTGTCTGAATGGACAACTCCGTTGGAAGGACCAGGTGGAGAAGGACCTGGCTTCGCTTTGAATATCCAATTGGCACCATGTAGCCGAAAGAAGAAACGACTGGCGCGCTGTTGTTAACTCGGCTATAGTCGCGTAAGCGGTGTCTACGATAGTAAAGAAGAAGGAGAATATATGATATTGATCGTATCGGAGAAATTTATTTACTATCTTTAAAATATCTTTAATTTAATTCGTTTTTCCAAATTACGAGGGTTAATATGATTATGACTAATAAAAAGAGAGAATAAAACTTTGGATGTGATATTTTTCAAATCAATATTATGTATATGAGAATATAAGTAAAAAGAAAAAATAAAAGTTTCCCAATTCTGTGTCCACTTCCCTCCGACCTGTCATAAAGCGCTCTACGAGTACAGTAACAATGAACAGATACAAAAAAATCTGCAAAATTTGTTTCCTTATAAAAAAAACCTGTTAAATCACAAATATTAAAAAAAAGTTCGTAAAATCTGCAATTTCCTTTTATTTGTAATGAAATTGTTTCAAAGTAGTAGTAGTCATTTAACCAGGCCTTACATTCAATCCAAAAACTAATCTACAGTTACATACATATTTTCGAGTTTATTTTGTATTTGCTGTGAAAACAAGTTGAAAATCTCATTTTAATACCACTAAAGTACAACTATTTCGGCAATAAAATGTTTACCTTTTTGCTTTTGCATACTTTGCACCTGCACACAACATGACCGACAAACAAATACATATATACATATACATATGAATATGTGTATGCGTATATGTGGAAAAATTCGCATTTTTGAAAGGCATTCGAAAAATGTGACCGCAACCTGGCAGCAGTAGTCCTGAAGGCGGTGGAATTGTGGCAACCGGCTGAGCGAATGTGCAACATTGCGTTAACCACAAACACAACTACCATATCTATGTATATACATACTTATATACATATACTTATAGAGCACATCGTTTTGTTAATTTGTCTGGCAGCATCTACAACTGTCTGCTAGTACGACTGCAGGTGGCAGAAGTTTAATCTCCACATGAACACACATAGCCATAGCCTAATAAAAATATTTAGTTGTGAATATATATTTATAGTATAAACTATATATATGTTTAGTTAGTTTCACATATAATAATTTACATAGTTAACGGGTATGTAGTGGAAAATGACCCTGTGAGGAAAAATATATTTATGAAATGGTGGGCTTTAGGACCTTATACAAGGTCTTGTATAATATATACACGTTAGAGGTTTTTAGAAAAAGGGGTCCATGTTCTTAGTGAATTGTTTAGACCTCATGGGGCGCATATATTGAACTTTGATAGGTAATACCTTTAAAAATGACAAACCAAAATTTTTAAGCGATATTTCAAATAGTTTTGATTTTAGAGCCTATTATAGTGTAGCCGATAAGTTCTATTAGTTCCATCAATATATCTTTGTTCGCTTTTTGCTCGAAACCACATATTACAAAATTTTGCTAGAGATTACTCTGGACAAATGATCCGATCACTATAATTTTTTCCTGCAAGTTCTATATACACGAAATCTCCTTAAATGACCTACCATTTTAGAATATTATCTGAACAAAAAATCGAATCTTAGGAAACCAAAAACGACCAAATTTAAAGTTTTTTTTAATTTTTGACTTTTTTCGACCCTAGGTCATTGCATGAGGGCAAGACGAAATATCTCCTGTCATCAAACAAACAGTCGTCGCATTCGCGACTTGGCTCCAACGTCACTGTTGACAGTCATAACGTCGAAGTCGTAGATACTTTCGTCTATTTTGGAACCAGCATTACCATCAACAACAACGTCAGTCTCGAAATTCAACGCAGAATAACTCTTGCTAACAGGTACTACTTTGGACTGAGTAGGCAATTGCCAAGTAAAGTTCTCTCTGGGCGAACAAGGATCAAACTCTACTCTCCGTCCTGCTATATGGTGCAAAGGCATGGACGATGACAACATCTGATGATTCGGCGTTACGAGTTTTCGAGAGAAAGTTTCTGTGAAAGTTTTATGGTCCTTTGCGCATAGGCAATGGCGAATACCGCAGTCGATTGGACGATGAGCTGTACGAGATAGTACACGACGATATTGACATAAATCAGCGAATCAGGAGACAGCGGCTACGCTGGCTAGGTTATGTAGTCCGAATGGTTGAAAACACTTCAGCTCTGGAGTTTTCGACGCAATACTCGCCGGAGGAAGCAGAGGAAGAGGAAGACCTTCACTCCGTTGGAAAAACCAGGAGGAGAAGTGCTTGGCTACACTTGGAATTTCCAATTGGCGCTAGAGAAATAAATAGAAGAACGACTAGGGGCTGTTGCAAACGTCATTGTACGCACAATACAAGTATATCTCAGTATAGAATATAGTTTTTAGTTTTCATTTACGGATAAGGTCGGATCATTGCAGCAGTAAACCACCTTTCGCTTTTTTTAAGTTAGACTAGATGTGCCATTTAACAGTATAGCTTTACTATGGACTTAAAAGATATTGAAAATTCATCAACTCATCGATTCAAGCAACTGTGCTAACCACTCATCACTTATTTCTCGACCTCTGCATAACGAAGTCTTCTTCTCGCAAAATTTCGAATAACAAATTCTGGAACTAATGGTAGGTTGGATTAGGTTAGATGGCTGATCGACGGTAGCAAGTTGACTGGTATATGTACTCCTTTGTGAAGCCATAGAAAAGAAGAACTCCCAGTACAAGTTTGCATAGACAAATTTAATTTCAACTTCCGCCAGTTCGTTGGGATGTCTGACGGCTTCCATAAAACTTCTGCAAATGGCGTCTGGTAAGATTCCCAACTTTATAGTATGGACGCCAATAGGGCAATGCCCTATTAAAAGCCCCACAACTAGGGAGAGGTTACCCTTACTGAGGACAAAGACAGCGCATGTAACGATGGCGACCCAGTGTTGAAAAAGCTTCTGCGAAGTCCAGATATCTAGTAGTAGAACACAAGAGGATTCGGAGCACCGATCCACTCCTCTCCCCGTTTCTGTTTAACTTCTACATCTCGAAACTCCCTTAATCATCAGAGGGTATTACTGCAATCTCGTACGCTGATGATTTCACGATAATGACAATGTAAACGGCTATCTCTCCGACCTTTTTCGCTTCCTCGCTGCACGGAACCTAATATGGTCGCTTAGTGGAGGAGAAATCCAGCGACCATATTCACAAACTGGACGAAGTCTATGGCAATAACACTTTGATTGTCAATAACCCTAAGATTATAGTAGGTGATATACTCGACAGGCTGTGCTCCTTCACGTATCACACGACCGCGATTATTGGCAAGTACAGAACCGCAACAAAATTCCTAAGCCGCCAGCTGGCATATCATGGAGAACAGACAAAGAAATATTGTTGGCAACATACAAGGCAATCAGCCAGCCGGTTCTTAACTACGCCACGCCATTATGGTCGCCTGGATGCAGGGAAACGCAGACGAGGAAGCTTCAGAAATGTCAGAAGACTCCACTCCGGACTATAACTGGATTCCTCTTAATCTCTCCTATCGAACATCTGCACAGTTAGGACCGCATGCTCCCAATTAAGGAGCATAATGCACTCCACTCCAAGCAGTTTCTGCTTATGTGTTTTCGCAGAAATCAACCTTGCAATCATCTGCTTTAAGTGGCCTCCTAGGGGCATCAAAAGGTCCTTCCTCAACTACGTCGACGACATAAAGCAATATGCTAACCAGACTACGATCGCAACTAATTTTATCTATGAACTGACCGCCATTCAAAGTGGAGCCATAAACACCTTCACCAATTCCCAATCCATGAATGGCGCACTTGGAGTCACACCACCATCCATTGCAGACAAAGAGTTCGGGTTTCTGCGAGAATCGAGAGTGATCCTTGCGCAGCATCGTTCTAGATACTGTAGCAGGTTAAACTCCTACAAATCCTACAAATCTGGCCACCTCTTCCTATTGTCCGACCCCGTCGAAGCAGCACATTTCCTTTACTTTATATCAACATTCTTGACCAACCGGAAATTTTTAAGGAGATTCGAAACTACGAACGATCAATATTCGAAGATACGATGAACCGTTTGAAAAGTCACAACAATAGTTTATTTGTTTATCTTTTTGAGAGCGCAGTTGCCATTTCCTCTTCGGCCTGACATTTTGTTTAATATTTACTTTTGTTGGTCTATATGTATGTGTGTATGCTGGTGCAAGCACATTCCACACGCTCTCCGGTAATCGAGCAGAAGTGACCACAAAGCACTTCCTAGCTTCGTTTTGCAGCATATTTGGCTATTCACTGTTTTTTTGTTGTTTTTGCTTTTGCTTGCTATTTAACGGTTTGTCTATTAATTTTTTGCAAAGCTTTTCGGGTTATTGGCTTACTTTGTTATACATTTTGGGGATTTTAATCCTTTGACGGTTTTGCGGTTGAGACTTGCAGCTTGTTAACACACACTTACACATAAATATACACATTATTTGGACTTAACTTTTAAACTTTTAAGCTTTTGCAAATTAAAAAAATTTCCGCAGCAAAGAGAAAGAGCTAATGAATAAACGCTGAGCTTCATGGAAATATGTGCAGTTGACTGCCGGCCTAATTGCTATCGCGATGTACTAGATTGCCGTTATTTAATAATGCAGCTGTTGTTGTTGTTGCCGTATTTCTTTCGCCGCTATACGCATAACGAAAATGCAGGTAAACTTCCAGCTACTCGCGGTCAGATCGCAAATCATGTGTTCACTGACACGCACACAAATACTCTCGCACACACACACACACATTACTGTTGCCATAAACAATAGCAAAATTCATTGTTTTTTATTGTAGTGCCGAGCTGCAGCGAAATGCAATAAATATTGCGCATTTTCGCAAAGCGTCGCTACGTCAGCGCGAAAATGTTGAAAATGCGAAAGTTTTTGTTCGCGCGGCAGACAATACGCGCCGCAGACAAATAACAAAAGCTGTAAAAATTCCTGTGACTAACAACCGGCGGTTAACACAGCGTCGCATTCGGCACAGCGTTTGGCGGAATGGTCTTCCATTTTTGTTTTTTTGTTTTTTTTTTCGTGTTTTTCGGCTTGCAAGTGCAACCATGGCGCGGTGACTAGATGATTGTTGAACTCGCGTTTTGGGCTGCTTTCGCGGCTTGTTCTATGCAGTGCGCGCTTAGTCCGTTATTTTTATGGTCTTGCAACATGCTGCCACGGAGTATAATAGTTTTGTTTGGCTGACGGTTGTGGGTAAGCGAGATACTTGTAGATATAGAGTTATGTATATATAAAAGATCGGGATGACGAGACGGGTTGAAATCCGACTGCCGTCCTTCCATGCAAGCTGCAACCTTCCTTGGCTAATCAAAGGTCACGAGTTCGTAGATAGGCGTAATCGGGCCACTTGTACGGCCACAAAACGTCTTTGGTTATAGCCGAGTTTACAACAGCGCGCCAGTCGTTCTTCCCTTTCATTGTTTAGCGCCAGTTGGAGATTCCAAGAGCAGCTAGGTCCTTTTCCAGCTGGTCTTTTCAAAGGAGGGTAGATCCTCCTCTTCCTTTGCTTATACCAGCGGGTACTGCGTCGAATACTCTCAGAGTTGAAGTATTTCCACTCCTTCGGCATAGCTAGCTAGCCGCTTTCTCTTAATTCGCTGAATTATGTCAATCTTCAGCAGAACCTCGTTATGCCGATACATCCGCTGTTGTCATCGTGCAAGCCTTTGACCATATAGCAGGACGGGAATAATGAGGGCGAGAACTTACCCTAGACCCCATATGACTAACAAGCTTTATTTACCTGAAGCTACTTCCTTGGCTTTAATGCTTGCAAGTTGCAACAGTCAAAATGTTCGATTATACCCGAACTTAGCTCTTCCTTACTTGTTTATTGATGTTGTTGCAGTTGTTGTTGTTGTTGGCAATTGGCAGCTGTTGGTGTGTGAGCGTGCTGTGAGTGTGTCCAAAAATGTATTGTTTTACGGATGTGTGTTAGTGTGTCAAAGCAGTTGAGACTCCACTCGATGTGGCGGCACAATACGGTTGCAGCATATTGCAGCAGCAATTGTGGGCTATACACTTCGGAACATACAAACACACACATTTTAGATACATACCTATATTTTCCTAATGTGGTATGTAAGCGTTTCTGAGTAAATAGAGTCTGTACGGAAGTGGATACTAACTACTTCTGAAAATGTATGGTTCGGAATTAGAATATTTTCGCTGTGTCTGCTCTCTAAATGCGGCAATTTAAATTCCTTGCATGACGTTTAGATCCGATTTATTTGAGTAAAAATTGTTTTACCAAGCTCTTTCCCTAACTCTGCGTTGAATTGAGAAACAGTGCACTCCAAGTTTTTAAGGGGGTATTCTACTCTAGAACTTTGAAAAATTCGATTTTTTTCATATATTTAAAGTTTAGACTTTCAAAAATATTACCTTGGAAGGATTTTTCAAAATTCGACTTATTTTCGGAGATACGGCCGATTTTGTGAGGTGGCGTCCGCGTTCACTAGAATTGTCTCCTAAACTTTAAACGCGTTTTTCTCGAAACTACTTTTTTCCACACGGTATCGGCATTATCCGAAGTTCTATACAACCGATTTACTTTAAATTTTGTGTGAAGCTTCTTTATATAATCCTTTATCGTTCCTACCAGCATCGTGTCAAAATTTTTGTTTTTAATATTTTAGAAAAATTCATGAATTTCAAAAAAAAGCGTAAAAAATGATTCTTATTTTCAGGCAGTCGCCATTTTTCAAAAAAAATTTTTTTTCGTGTTCCCGGACTATAACAGCATCCTTACTGATTAAGAATTTCTTTTGATTTTTTTTTCAGACCACCAGGAGAGTCGGGATCAATGTCACCAGGATGCGCCATTTTTTTTTACACCTGTCTCTCCCCCCCTCTAATTATTTTAATTTTTAATACTTTTTTGTAAATTTTTTTTCTGTATTCTTAAGATATCAATAAAACCACCGTAAAAAAATGGATGGTAAAAATATTTTTGGTTGTTTTTTAAATAAAATTCAAAAAACTGCCCAAAATTTGATTTCTAGAGTAGAATACCCCCTTAATACATATGAAATCGAAGTACAGGCAACTGACAACTCGTGCAGCTTTGCAATGCTAAATTTGGTACCAAGTGCTCTTGTTTTGAAGCAATGAATTTCCTTGCATGTTATGCACCTACGCTAAGTAACTAAGTTTCTACTCTTTAGTAAAGCAGTTACAAATGGTGTTCATAGCATAATTTTTTCCTTTTTTGTTTCACTTTAGGAAACCTTTTAGAACTCAATTTAGGCCTGCCGAAATGTCCTTAAAACATTAGAATAGTTCCGAAAATTAAAAAAGTACAGCAAAACTTTATATTAAAATAAAAAAAAAATTGCATTGTATCTATCATACCCTTCACAAATACAAAAGATTCCATACCAGAACTTGATTTTGTTCGCCCAGTTTGTATGACAGCTATATGCGATATGATCCGATCTGAATATGTTTGGAGATTATAGCACTGTCTTGATCTATAATATGTAGGAAATTTCATGACGATATCTTGTCAAATTAAAAGGGTTTCCTTACAAAATTTGATCTTGAACAATCAGTTTGTGTGGCAGCTATGACCTATCCGGCAAATGAGAAGCTACTTTGGGTGCAAAGCAAAATTTCAGATCCAAATCTCAATAATTGAGGGTCTAATTTGGGTATATAGAGTCAAATTTACAGACAGACGGACAAGGATAAACTAACTCATCAATATAGAGGAGATTTAAATGTCTTACTCTTTCCCAGGAAAAATACTTTGGCCAGTGGTCCCGTGAGAGCGATATGAGAAGGAAGTATAATACGTTTAGCTGATTAAAGTACCGCACTCTGGCTTACGATGCCTTCTCCTACTATAAAAAAGCAACTTCTTTCCTTCGGCGTATTACAAATTATTGTTACCATGTTTAGTGTATGAAGATATTCTTTCAAAGAATTAAACAGTTATTCGACGAAATCGTGAGTGGATGAAATTTGGTATTGTATTACATAAGGGGAAAAGTAACTGCAATTGTTCGTGAGCTCAAACAACTTAATGTGAATAAAGTTTTTGTTTATCGCACCATCACTTGTTATAATGATACTGGTAGCATCGCAAAACGCCATGGAGGTGGTCATCAAAAGACTGCAACGTCACGTGAGATGGTTCGGAAAGTGAAAAAGCGACTTGAGCGAAATCCATGACGAAGTGCCAATCAAATCATTCGACGCATATTGAAAAATGAGCTCAAGGTCAAGCCTTACAAGTTCCAAAAGGCCCATGATCTCACACCGAAGCAGCAACAAGTAAGACTTGAGAGAGCGAAGCAGTTGCTTCGCTTGGCCAAAAGCGGTCAAATTCCGAACATTGTGTTTTCTGGAGAAAAATTTTTTCCAATTGAGCAATTCGTAAACTCTTAAAACAAAAGGGCTTACTTGACCAGCCATTCATACGAGAATCTAAGTCATGGGTTGACCACCAGGAGGTAGCACCCGCTACAAATAATGGTTTGGGCCGCTGTCCCCGCAGATGGGCGCTTTCCCATTGTTTTCATCGAGCCGGGCGTCAAAGTAAATGCGGGTTATTATCGGGGAAAGTGTTCTGGAGGCTGCTTTGAAGCCGTGGGCAAACAAACATTTCGGTCGCAAGCCATGGACGTTTCAACAAGACTCAGCACCGTCTCACAAAACGACGTTCCGAACTTCATTACAACCACACAATGTCTCTCGATGCGAATCAAATTGCGATACATGTGAAGTAGGGTTTGTGTCCAGCTTCGTACAATTTTGTACTCTAGGGTATTATGAAATATGTTGCCTAAATCTATTATGTTGTCTAAAACCATTGACTCGAATTAACTTTCGTTATCTTCAATCGATACGCTTTTTAGTTCCTCAGTTCCACAAGTGAAGCATGCATTAAGGATATCCCAAAAAGAATTTAAGTTTTCCAGAACCACTAGCATCTGTTGTTTGCTACGTAATACCATGTATAGTCTACCTTTTAGGAGGAGTTTCTAGGCTCAATAATCTATAACGAAGACCTTAACATTTTGTCAATGTGACGACCCTTTGGAGATTTTTGCCCTTAGAGCCATTCAACAATTTTAAGAGATATTTGATTGCCGATTGTTTTTATTCAGTACTCGCTTCATACGAGAAATAAAATTGTTATTAAATTACTCTCCACATTCTCGTTGGCCATTTTGTTTAACTTTCCTAAACCAGATGAAAAAACTGCCGAAATTGCAGTGAACACACGTTTTTCGCGCTGAAGTGCAAGTCGTTATGGCAACACCGTCGAAAAACGTGGAGCGATAGAAGTACAAAAGTACCGACATCTTCATCATATTTTAACGACTCTCTGACTCTTCCAGCCTCTGACTGTCCATAAGTGTTTGTGTGTGCGTGAGTGATGCTGCAGATGTTTTTGTCTGTTATTCGCATTGTCTGTAGTGTTGTGCTTGTTTATGAGATGCGGCGTGGCATTGTGAATTTGAAAATATATTTGTGTGTGTGTGCTTTCGTGTGCGCCACTACTTTGTAGTTGAAAAATTACGCGCTCAATAAAACTACCGGGCGTATGAGTGACTTTTATGGCAAGCAAATGTGCAAAGTGTTGTGAACTGTTCTGAAAAAAAGTGAGTTAAAAGAGAAAAAATCATTGCGAAGAGCAAAACTTTAGTTTAACGATTTATTTGTTTACTACAAAGCTCACGATTTAAATCATTGCACGTCATTAAAAGCAAAAGGGGACAGGCTTTCTCAGCACTTTTTTAATTTTTTTTCTTTTTTGTTTTTTAATTTTCACTGTGCATTAAGCTTGACAGGGATGCCTTTATAGCGAAAATGGCAACTGGACAGATATACCCCTTGATTTTAAGGTATTTGCTCACATTCGTTCGCAATTTTCCATTTATCAGCGTGCTGCAGCCGGGGGGTTATGCAGAGCATTTAGGTATTGCAGCAGAAAAATTGCTGGCTTATGTTTTTTCGCCTGGCCTCAACAAAACCAAGGTGAAAAAATAATACAAAGTATGAGAAATAACAAACTGGAATAAATACTTGCTGCGCTATTGTTTGGCCAACGTGGGCGCTGATTATGCTGCCAATCAATGGGTAGCAAAACGAAAGTTATAAAAAATCGGCATAACTTTTTTATTACGGTATATCAAATAGATTCATTTACAAAGCTAACTAATACACATACACAAATACCAATATCCTTGTGCATACGTGTGCGTGTTCCTATGTGTATCGACAGCTACAAATGCTACTGCAGGTTTCAAGTGCTGCACATGAAGGTTTAACAAATCAATGCTGAAAAGCTGGACACATACGTTTGTATCTACAAGTATGCACACTAGCAAAAGCTAACTCTACTAAAGCAGATGTCATACATATGAACACTACCTTTTTTGATTTTAGTCTTTAGAGCAAAATGTTCTACTATTTTAGAAAAATATTGAAAAAAGGTAAGGAGGCATTAATTTCGGGCGGAATTGAATATTTACTTTCATTTATATTATCATAACTTCTTTATAAAAATCTAAAATATAACAAAGTATTGTCCGTAAAATAACCAACGGTGGAAAGAAATCAAAAATTGACAAAATGGGAAAAACATTTTGAGAATTTTTATAATGTATAAATTGAGAATATTATATCATAAAATTGTTAAATTATATTTTTTATATGATAGAAATAAAGTTTACGGAAAAAAAAATTTTTATTTTTGAAAATTTGAATTTTTTGAAGTTGGAAAAAAATTTTGAAAAAATTCTCAAAAATGTTTTTCAAAGGGTAGAAAAGGATGGATAAGCAATATCTAAAGGGGTCGGGTTCAAAAGTGGTCGATTTGGTATGGAATACCCCATATACATATATTCATTATGTATTGACCATTAGATTAAATTTGAATCGGATTAGCTCATTTAAGCTGCCCTCAAAACCCAAATTGCTAAAAAAAATTTAGAATTGTATGATCTTTTTTATGGGTGAACTTTGATCTCTAAGTGTCAATCAGTGTGTGATTGTCAGCTGTTTGTTTACGATGGGAAAAGTTTGTCTGGCGATTTTTTACCACGGAAAAAACTGAAAAAGTAGTTTCTTTGAAATTTTGTGTTTCCAAGTGTTTTCGATAGTTCACTTTATCATTGAAAACTTGTCGCCCATCCTCTGTTAATGATGATAACATCGAAAAAGATAAAAAACAAACGTGTTGAAGAACGTCATATTGGTCACATATGAGAGGATCTTAGCAACTCTTAGGGAATCGACTCAACCTATTTCGGTTGTTGTTTTGGATATGAAGCGTGTCAATGCTAGATTCGTACCAATCAATCGGACTGTTTTCTTATGTAAAAACGTATAGAGATCCCTAAAAAGATATTTGACGAGGTAGTTAAGGACCCTACATTCATTAAGAGCATGCCTACTGGTGACGAGATGTGGTTTAATAAATATGACTTTCCACTTGCCAACAATTTATCGAATTACACTCCAAAACTGAGCTGAAACCGAAAAAAATTGCTAGAAGCATTGAAGACCATCCGGGCCGAGCTTACATCAAATGTATGGAATAGTGGATTAATCGTTGGCATACTTTTCAAAAGATCCTATTTAGAACGCGATAATAAAGACTTGTATTAAAATTTTTTGTACGGGACCAGATGGTATGTCCGCTGAGATTAAATTGTGGTATGCTTGATATTAGTTGATGAGATTTTTTGCATGAAAAAGTTGGGTCGGAACCTTTTTTCCAAATATCCTGTTTTATAGGTTGTGAATAATCAGACACCGCTTCGATCATTCTTTTCGCTCTTTAGCACCAATTAGAGATTTCAAGTGTGGCCAGGTTTTTCTCCACCTGATCTTTTCAACGGAGCGGATGTCTTTCTCTTCCTCTGCTTCCCCCGGTGGGTACTGTGTGGAATACTTTCAGAGCTGGAGAGTTTTTATTCATTCGAACAACATGACCTAGCCACAGCAGCCGCTACATTCGCTGAACTATGTCAATGTCGTTGTATATCTTATACAGCTTATCGTTCCATCGAATGACGTATTCGTCAATGTCAATGCGCAAAGGACCATAAATCTTCCACAGAATCTTTCTCTCGAAAATTCGTAACGTGAATTCATCAGATGTTGTCATCATCCATCGAGAGAAGACTTTACTTCTTAATTGCCTACTTAGTCCGAAGTAGCACCTGTTGGCAAGACTTATTCTGCGTTGGATTCCCAGGCTGACTTTATTGGTGGTATTGATACTGGTTCCAAGATAGTCGAAATTATCTATGACTTTACAGCTAGTACTGTAAACAGTGACGAGAGACGACTGTTTGTGAGTGAGACGACTGTTTGTTTGATGACAGACCCATTGGCTTCGCTGCCTTATCCATTCTGAAGAAAGCAGAACTAACGGCGGTTGTTAAGGTCAATGATATCAATATCATCACCATATGCCAGCATTTGTACACTCTTATAAGAGATGGTACCTTCTCTGTTTAGCTCTGCAGCTCGAATTATTTTTTCCAGAAATAGGTTGAAGAAGTCACATGAAAGGGAGTCTGAAACCTCGTTTGGTATCGAACGGCTTGGAGAGGTTCTTCCCGATCCTGACGAAGCTTTTAGTATTGCTCAACGTCAGTTTACACACCCGTATTAGTTTTGCGGGGATACCAAATTAGGACATCGCGGCATTTACGTGCTGTCACAAGCAGCTTTGACGGGTCTTTTCCAAAATTTTGAATAATATCTGTCAATAATTGTAAAAACATCATATCGAAAAGCAGCTTGCTTTTTTAATATTATTCAGAGGTATTATAGTGTAGAAGCATGAATTTAAGTGAATTTAAAGTAGTTTTTGAAGGGTCGTAAACCAGGCAACACTTACTTTTACTATCCATTTTTCTATTTATTACTTCTTAATATTACAAGAATACAGAAAAAAGATGAAATAATTAAAAAGTTAGAAAAATTTACAGCAACCTTGCTTTGAATTTCTTTCTGCCTAGCAAACGGAATTAAAAAAAAAAATACTATTAATTTAGAATAATGCCGCAATATTTAGACCTACAGAAAAATTAAAAAAAAAATTACAAACAGGGACTGCTCCAAAAAAAAAATCAAATTATATACCGGTATTTTGAAAAAGACAGTTTCGAGAAAAACGTATTTAAGGTTTTAGTTCCGGCCAAACAGGTTTGTATGCTGGGTCAGCAAAATGCCTATATCTCTGAAAATAATATGAATTTAGAAAAATCCTCTTGCAGACATATTCTTGAATAGTTAAACTTTAAAAAATAAAAATTGATTTTTTTATTTTTAAACTAAAATGGACCTTTAAGTATGCCACAATTCTTTGAGTATCTCAACTTGTATACGAGCTACTGCTTACATAGATAGTCTAACAGGCAGACAAGTCCTTCTTATGCTAATCAATTTAATATGTTGTTATACATACAACTCTATATCTAACTCCATGCCATTCTGTTTTTACAAAAATCCGTTAGGTGAACACTGTGCAACATATTGCCAGAGTATAAAAAACGAATTGTACCTTTGTGCTTCAATATTGGCCACAATCACGTCAAATTCACATGTTGACCCATTCGTGCGTCTCTAGATGATATATTTATAAGAGTAGTCCACATGTCCCAGTTGCAATGGTGATAGCAATGACAACCACGAAGCCTGAATTCGAAAAATAATAAAAAAATTGAAAAAGCAAGAAGAAAAAAGTGAAAAAATCGAAACTAGCAATAGGCTTTACGGCTATATGCTTTTAACTTACACTAGCAAACACACACAGGCTCACGTAAAAGCAGAATGCCACACAGCTTTTCTATTAACCCGAAAATGCAGTATAACACACAAAAACAACAACAATTGCAAACGTAGAAATCAACAATCGCTGCAGCCACCAAGCAACGAGCTATTGTCGGAAAGCATACAAAGCTACCAACGCACATATTAATCGATGCTTTTGCTGCAGCAAATGGACCCAGCATCTCAAGGGTGGTGCAACGGAAGCGTTGCCAACCATATCTGGTCGAAACAAAAAGTGTCAATATTTTACCATTGTGCGTTCGGCCACATGCTTTGCTATTGCCATAGCTACGCACACGGAAAAAAATCTATGTTTTCCATTGCCACACCATTCTCACCTGCATCTCTCTTATATAACCAGTTTATCGCTTTGTAACGCAAGGCGCAATCTTTCAACTCAGATTTTGCATAAATGCCTTGTCCCAGCAATTGTGATAGCAGCAATAACAACAAAAATCTGTTACAAAGAAATACTTTGTCTTTGCAGGCCAGCGGCTCTTCAATTTCTTGGTAACTTAGTTTTTTGCCTGTTGCTGTCTTTGTTGTGATATGCGTACTCAAAGTCGACCTTCTTCTATTCTGGTTTTTTATGAAGCGCTTAGGTATAAAGGACTAATATATTCATCAAAATCAATGGATAATCCATAGGTACTGCCATTTTTAGAATTTCTACTATTTCAGTTACTTTTTCAAGTTTCGCCCAAAATAGATTCTTAAATTTAACCTTCATGTATATCTTCCGTTTCTTTCTCCTCTTTTCTCTAGTAGAAGATTAATAAAAGTATCTCATATACTGATGCCTTGAAATTTTTAGTTGAAGTTTATGATCTTACATTCCTTTCATATTCAAACTCTTATGGTAGCGGTCGAAAACTGTTTTTTGTGTTAAAATTTAATAATAGTATGGGAGAGTAATTATGATGTTTACATAGAACTCGATGTTCTAAAGATCGGTATGTAAGCCAGAAGGCATGGCTAGCAGGATACTATTACTTGGGATCTGTTGATAAACTCGAAGAATGTAATAATAAAAGGTGGTCCATTTCGAAGTTTCCTACATTTTGAAGAAAAAACATAGAAACTTCAAATTTAATGGGGAATGTTTATTATAGCGCATTTATTTTTTGAAGATTATCTCTTTTAGATGTGGGCCACTGCTACGCCTCAGCTAGTCCATCTATTTAGTACAATTTTCGATGACTTGTTCGAGCGTTTCGAGTGGTAACTGGTGAAATTCACGCGTGATGTTTTGTTCCAAGGCCCGAATCCACAGGAAAAAGTCTAAAGGTGTGATATCACACGATCTTAGTGGCCAATCGACCGACTGGAAACGTGAAATTATCTGCCCACCAAAATGATCGCTCAATAAATCCATTGATTGATGCGATGTGTGGGAGTGGCGCCGTCTTGTTTAAACTAAATATAGTCGGTTATCATGGCGCGATAACGGTTGCCATTCATGGTTACGTTCTCATCGCCATCTTTTTTAAAGAAATATGGACCGTTGGTACCACCGGACCAAAAACCACACTAACCTGTTATTTTTTGGATGAAATGGCAGCTCTTGAATATCTTCAGGTTGTTCTTCAATTCAAATACGTAAATTTTGCTTCTTTACATATCCGTTAAGCCAGAAATGGTCTTCATCGTTGAACAAAATTTGGGTCCAAAACTTCTTGGAACTTTTCAAGAGCGCATACTCGTAGAGCGAATTGATTTCGCTTGGGAGGGTTGAGCGACTTCAGTTCTTGCACAAACTGCATTTTGTATGCTTTTAATTTAAGATCTCGCCGAAACGACTATCGACGGTCATCGAGTACATATAGGGCGTAGGGAGAAATACCAAGATAACTCGCCGGCAAGTTAATATTATTAAAGAAGAAGGTACTAAAAATCGGTTAAGTGGCTATAAAAAAGTAGAAAACTTAAATCTCTTAATTGGAAAAAGAGGAGTTCAGAAGATTTTAGCTGTAGGCAGAAACAGTGAAAGCTGGATCTCAAGATGGTTGATGGTGTTGCGAATAGTACGCGCAGTAGGTCGATTGTGTTGCTCAAAAGCGAGCGAAACGGGCGAAACACATTCTTTACAGAACGTGAATTTGTGAATTTTCGTAATAAAGTTTAACGACTTGTAAACGCGACACGACTCAAGCGTGCTTAAAAAACGTTTTTGAAAAAGTATCTTTACTTGGATCACCCGTTATAAGCAAAAGTGATTAGATTTTCGAACACTCTGTTTGATCTTCATTGCATCTTCATATGATCTTTTTTAATGAATAATCTTGAGATTTAATGAAAAACATTTTTTAAGATCGCTTTTTAGTGCTGTGAAAGCGAACTCTTCACAGCTAAATATTGGTTTCCGATAGGTGCATTAATTTATCACGTTAACTTGAATATTTTATTAAATTCCCCATTTACAAACCTTTTGGCAGAAAAACACTACTTCGCATTCTCATTCCAAAATGAGATCTAACCGCAAATTCAATTTATGCTTGCAAAAGTTAGCAGGAAAAATTTCGGGAATGAAGCCGGTACCTTAATGACATTTTAATAAAGTGGAACTACTAATGGGGCATAAACGACCTCCAACATACCGTATATATCAGCAATACACACGTTCACACACCTTTCTACGTACTCTACTGCATGCCGCACTAAATATCATTTCGTTCTTTTGGGGCAAATGAGTGCAAGCGGCATGGAGGGCACTGGTGTTATGCTGGGTGTCAGATTTCGAACCACTCGGCTGGTTCGTGCTCCTGGTGTGGCATTTGGCTTTAGCATTGCGAGTTCACGCTTTTTAATTTCCACAAACACACGGACAATTGAGTGTACGCACTCACGCACGGCGGCCATTTGGCCACAATGTTGCAAGTGCAAATGGGTTTGTTTGTGGTGAGCATGTGGCTACGAGTCTGGCGATGTCAGTTTGCGTTTCGGCTGGATATTAAGAATGTGTTCCACAATGCATATATGCCTGCAGTCATGAGTTACACATACACATTTTGACATTTGCGCATGCCGGCAAATTATCATGCGAGGTCATCGCTCAAAATTTAGAATTAGGTAAACAAGCTGAGTCCTTTTGCAATGCCGAGGAATCGAGTGGTGAGCTGTACATTGGCACCGAGTTATAATACCGGTTGAATTTCAATACTAAACTCAGTTATGTAAACAAGATAAACGTTTTCTGGAAGCTTTAAAAATAGCCCAGTCAATAGTTGTTGATCCTGCTATATCAGAAGCCTCCAGGCCTGTAGAAAGATAAGAGTAGTAATGGAATGAAGCTATAATGACCAAGGAAGTCTGTAGAAGTACTCTGTAAGGTGGGTGCTATCTCCGCTTCTTAATAACGGGTAGGCGTCTACAGACCATTAGCAGTATTATAACCACCACTCTCAATACAGTCCAGAGAAAGCGGATTTGCTGGTTTTCACAAGAAAGCACAATATTCCTCCATTGAGATTCCCTTTGATAAATGGAACACAACTCTTTCTCAAGAACGGCACCAAGTATCTTGTGCATACGTGTAGGCAGATGCTTGGCACAACCTTGGGGCTCTCTCTCTCATGGACTGGTGCCACACAGCTATTGTAAGACTATATCTACTCCATAGTGCAGTAGTATGCTGGACAGACATACGGAAAACCATTTAAAGGAAAGGGTTCAGAGGCTCGATGCGCTGTGTGTTTCGACAGATTTAAGGACAACTCCAACAGCGGCTCTTCAATTTTCAACTCTTCGTTGGAAACTGCGGGGCGACTGCTGGCTGTAGGAGAGTTTGCATACAGAACCTTCGGGCACAGCTCGGTGGGTAATGTGGGTTTGGCAAGCACCGACTAAACGATCCCACTTTTCAACTGGGAAAGAAGCTTCAAAGTAAACATAGAAAAAGATGGTTGGTTGGTTAGCTGCGCGCAATGCTCTAAACATTTATACGGATGGATCGAAAATGGAAGATGGCGCGGGCTTATACTGTTAGGACTTATACTTAGTTAGGCATAAGGCAGTCTTTTAATTTGCCGGACCACTGCAGTATATTTCAAGCTGTTATTGCGAAAGCTGTAGAAATGTTCTCTAATGCATCTGTAGCAATTCCAGAATCAAGATCAACCTAGAGAGCTAATCAAGGCAGAAACCTCGTATCGCATATCGGCCAAAAGTGTCTTGGGAAGCAGGACAGCAGTAGAAAGTTTTGTCAGAAGCAAGCCATTTCACTTACACTAGGTGTCAGGTCACAAAGATATCGAGGGCAAAAATATAGTGGACGAGATTGTCAAGAATTGTGTCCGGCTAACACCCGGAAACGTGATGGAAAGGACTGCTGGAACATGATCGAAATACTAACTGTTGACTGTCTGGTGGCGGCACACGCTTGAGCACTGCAGAAAATGTTAAGATCAAACCACCTTGTGCATTTGTCAAGACTGAGCTGTACGATGCATTGGAAATGGTATCGATAGTGAGGTCACAGAGTCTGACCTCACTGACCTAGTAACTGATCTGCATCTGGTATCGCAAAGAACTAAAACTGGTCAATGCGTAGCTTATTGGACTCAAGCAATCCGAAAACCAGATGGTATGAGAGGGCTTTAAAGAAGCCGGGTAAAATCTCACATCTCGGTCATATCAATATGTGAGTTATCTTAATAACAGTTAGAGAGCTAATTTCTTAATGAACGGAGCATTTGTGTGCTTGAAATGAATAAAATCGATTGAGAGCTTGCCCTAAAGCACATATAAATATGAAACCGTTAAGATATGAAATGTTCGGTTATACGCGAACTTAGCCCTTTCTTGTTTGTTATCCGATTGCCGATTTTATTGCCGTAGCTTTCTACAGTTGAAGAGACAATCAAAGTCGTTTAAGGTATAATTTGTATATCCGTTACGAATAAAATTTAATATACTTTTGTGGTGTTTGCTATTTAAATACCATTGTACCAGGTGCTTCTTCGTTACGCCAATTTCTAAGTAGTAATTAATAGGAAGACTATTTTATTATAAACATTGTTACGGTATAAGTCCTTCATATCGTAGATATCGATCTGAAATTTTGCACACGTGTTTATGTCCCTAAGAAGCTGCTCATTTGTCGGAACCGCCGATATCGGATCACAATAGCAGGTAGCTGCCATACAAAGTGAACTATTGGAACAAAATCTTGTATAGAAAACTTTTTAATTTGAGGAGATATCTTACAGAAATTTGGCATGAATTATTGTCTAAGGCACTGGTGTAATTTCTACAGAAATTGTTCAGATCGGATCGCTATAGCTGCCATGTGAACTGATCGCTCAAAACCAAGTTCTTGTAAGGAACCTTTGTATTCATGAAAAGTATTATGCTTCGGTGCAACCAAAGTAAACGTGTTTTCTTCTTGCTCTATAAATAGTATTGAATAATTAAAATCAAATTTTCTTTTTAGCAAATCCATTTCGTCCAATGCTAATATATATTTTTGAACTCAGATAGGCTTATATCCGGTTTTATTCACTTCTTATTGGAATTAAGTCAGTGGTTGTTTACAGGAAGTGTGTAAATCTTGAAAAATGCTGCAAATATCAATTGTCAAAGTTCAAATGTGTACAAATTTGCAATGCGAGGACAATGGCAGAGTCTTAAAAAGAAATAGGCAACGATAAAATCTAAAATTCACTACACTTAACACTCACAGGCTATTCAAGCTGTTTGCAAGCCGACAACTTGCTCTGCAGATGACGGGCAATACGAGTACAAGTGAAAAAACAAATATATTTACACACATGAACACACACATACATAGGCATTTTAAGCGAGCGAAAACTGAGATAAACAAAATGCGCAAATGGTCAACAATGAAAAGTCATATTAAACGACGGAAACCGGAAATGTCCGAAAAATACACCAACACACACAAACACATTCGCACATATACATAAACGCGCATACATGCGAAATACAACAATAAAATGGCAAACAAAATTTGTAAACACACAAAATAAGTATGTATGTATGTACAACGCACACATAAACAAACTGTCGCACACACATGCAGCCGAGTGAGACAGCAAGCGCTGTGAGCACGAATTTAGAGAAGTCACCAGGCAAGTCAGGGACGGGCCTCGCTCATCAAATATGCACATAAATAAATGTGCAAAAAATGAACAATGAAATTGAGAATAAAAAACGATATGTAAAATCAGTCAGCAACAATAACAACAAACAAGCAAGAGGCGAACAAAAAAGCACCAAATAAATAACAACAATAAAGAAACACCGTAAACGCTTGGTGACGGCCATTGTATGTGTTGCCACTAGCAGCAGCGGCAGCGCCAGCAGCAGCAGCCGCCACAATGGTAACTGTAAAACGAGATTAAGAAATGCGCTTTCCACTTATACGTGTATGTGTGTATGTAAACACGCACACATGAGAATATGTAAATTCTCAAACTTTTTTTATTTACCATTTTGGCTAGAGGACAGCGTGGCCGAAACGAAAATATGCTAAATTTGCCAAAGCCGATAAACTAGTTGTGGGCGATAGTCGCTGCAAGCTGTTGTGCTTAGCCAGCCAACCAGCCAGCGAGGTGGCCCAACCCATCCCAGACTCGTCACAGCTGCGCGCACTCATACGCCATGCGGCACCAAGTACGTTCGTTTACCTTTGTGTGTGTGTGGTGCATGCAAAATGATATGTTGAGAATGTTGTTGATTCGTTTAGATTGTTTGTTTGTTTATTTGCTTCTGCTGATTTATTTTTATACCCGAATACTTAGAAATATTTTAATGTAAGCGCTTATATGTATTTGTGTCGGAGTTTATGTGTGCACTTGGCATTGTTGTGCGCCTTTAATATTTGTAGCTTGCACTTGGCCAAGTTTTTATTTCGTCCAGTTTGCAGTTGTTGTTGCACTTCACCTACAACTCCTACTGTGCGTCATGTGTTTGGCGCTGCTGAGCTTTTTTTTGAAATTAAAAGCAAGAAAAAAAATTAAATTGTATTTCTTGATTTTGATCGGTTTGTATGGCAGCTACATGATATAGTGATCCGACATCGACGATTCCGTTAAACTCAACATACATTTTTCAATATCACCCTAAGACTGGTAGAGTCCTCTTGTTTGTGGTCAGACCAACCTGGTCTTGCTTTGGTAAACATTCGTCTTTTGGCGTTACTGATCCTTTTTTGGCCTGCTACAGTCCTTTCAATCTAAAAAAAGAATTTCCAATCGTTGTTAATTTTGTTTTAATGCCGTCAACGTTGTTTGGGATTATTATCCGGTGCTTTTGGGCTGCTTTCATAATAATAAATTGCCGTCGAGTGGATTGTTAGCGCTTCGTCACCGAAGCCAAGCTTTAGTCAAGTAATAGCTAGTTACAACGGGTTTTTCAATAAGGTCTAAAAAAGTAGATCGATAGGGACAGCAAACCATGCGATATTTTATCCTGCCCCTTTGACAATTCTCTTCAGTAAGGTTTGCCATAGTATCATGAAAAGATGGACGATCCAACAACGTGTTGAAATGATTTACTACCGAAATTCGGAGTTAGTGGCCTCAACTTTAGAGACGCTATATCCAATTTAAGGTCATTATAATCGTGCTGTTAGATCAAAAATTGAGCGCCTAGTGGAGAAGTTGGAATCCGCAGGCACAGTACAAAATATTACCATGCCAGTGATTAAAGTAGTACCCGTAGTGTCGAGAGTATTGCTGCCGCTAGCGCATCAATTGAAGAAGACACAAATCAGTCTCTCACACGTCGTTCTCAAGAGTTGGGCATCTCTGTGACGTCGTTGTGGCGAATTTTACGAAAACATCTCGGCCTACATCCTGAAAGATCAAATTGACGCAAGAATTGAAGACTTTTGATCACCCGAATCGTCGTATGTTCATGAATTTGGCTTTGCAATTACTTGAAAATGACCTGGATTTTCAGCGAAAAAACATCTTCAGCGATGAGGCTCATTCCTGGCTGAATGGCTTTGTTAATGAGAAAAATATGCGTTATTGGTAAGGTAGCAATCCACACGTACTCCATGAGTCATCATTGCATCCCGAAAAAATTACGGTTTGATGCGGTTTATGGGCCAGCAGCGTTATTGGGCCGTACTTCTTCCGTGATCATCAAGACCTGCACGTTACTATGAATGGGAATCGCTACCGCTCAATGATAACCGAATATGTTTAGTCCGAATTTGATGATATGGACTTGGACAATATATAGTTCCAAAAGGAAACAAAGTGCCACAAGCCACACAGCGAATGTCACAATAGATTTAATGAAAAACAAGTTTGGTGAACGTGCCGTCTCACGAAACGGCCCAGTTTCCTGTAGGGCTTCGTCAAGCCTATGGTCTACGCCAACAAGCCAGCATCGATTAATGAGCTTCGTACGAATATCGAACGTGACATTGCAGCAGTATCGCTCGATTCATGCTTGAAAACCGTCGAAAATTGGATTCAGCGTTTGGACTTTTTCAAGCGTGCTCTTGGTGGCCGTAAAAGGGAAATCGATTTTCATATATAATGGGATCGAATGTACTTTAGCAGGGTTAATAATTTCATTAATATGCCAAAACGTTGCCACAATTCTTCAAGCTTGGTAATTTGAGTAAACAACTCGATCTCATTTCTAACTAAATTTTTATGGCTGTCAGAAACCGCAGTGAAAGGAAAGTGCTTTGAATTTACAGTGACTATTTGTCGCCAGCGAGCCTGTCCAGTAAAGGCTAGCATTCTGCGATGTGTGAGAAGTGACGCCATCTTGTTGAAACGAAATGTCACGACCTTAAACTTTAGGCATCAAATAGTCGGTTATTATGGCGCGATAACAGTTGCCATTGACGGTTACGCTCTCACCGGCATCATTTTCGAAGAAATATGGACCGATGATTCCACCGACCCACAAACCATACCTAACCGTTGTTTTTTGTGGATGAATTGGCAACTCTTGAATCTCTTTAAGTTGCTCTTCGTCCCAAATGCGAAAATTTCGCTTGCTTACCTATCATCGCAAAATAAAATTTGGCTTGAAAACGTTGGGTCTTCTTGCAACTTTTTCAGAGCCCATAGAAGATACTATAACGCTTGGGAAGGTCGAGCAGCTTCAGTTTTTGTACAAGCTGTATTTTGAACGCTTTCTATTTAAGACCTGGACGTAAAATGCGCCAAGTCGTACGTCAGCCCGAGTTACTGCGAACGGCGCCGAATCGACTCTCCACGGTTTTCGTGTACACTTTCAACTACAGCGACTATATTTTCTTCAATGCGTGCTGGACGTCGTCTATTCAGTCGAATATTATCCAATAATGAATGCTGGGTCTCAAGATGGAAAGTGTTGTTGCGAATAGAACGCTCAGTAGGCCGATTATGTTGATCATAAATACTTGGATTACCCGCTATATTTCGCAGTCAGTAAGATCTTACCACATAAAGCCCGTTTGAATTCATTCAAAAACCAGTTTGAATTCATGCAACAAGTGAAGAGTGAATTTTGCTAAGGCTCTTTTACGATATACCAACCAATGACGCACAGTGTATTTATTTATTAATTTTTTCGATTTAAATATATTTGTTGTATTTCACTGTTTGTTTGTTTATTTTGTTTGCGAGCAAGATTGTGTCGCACTCAGATTCGCAAATACGCCAACGGAACAGACGTAGACGCAGACGGCGGAAAAAGCTTTAGCTTCAGTTTGAGTCAAGGAGAAATGAATATGGACTAAAAGCACACGCACGGGGTGAACGGGAAAATACTTGAAAATAGAAAAAGAGAAAGGAATTGCAGAAACCTGCTAAAAAGTAGACAATACTTTATGCATTCGGGCATATCGGTTCTGCTTCGTATCCATCGACATTTGCCGCTTTTTCCGGTGACTGCTTGTACACACCATACGCTGCCCGCACTAACCGTCCACACTGTTGTTGCTTGCGAATGGAGATAGTCGCAAGTGAAATGGATAAAAAATAAAGTAACTAACTAACGACAGCGTTGTTGGAAAGCCGCTGACAGGCTAACAAGAACAAGAGAAGCCAAAAATAAGTATTTCACAAGAAAAGCTGATGGCAGCAAGGCACATCGAGGCAAATATGTGTAAGTAGGAACAAGCATAACAGCAACTTTGACAGCAATATTAAGCGCTGAACGACAACAATAACAACAAAAGCAAAGCATTTTAAAAGCGGGAATCCTTCAGCAGATGTAACAATAGCTTTAGTATTACCAATGGCAACAAAAAGCGAAAAACCAAACAAAAAAAAAATAAATAATACAACAACTGCAAAAACAACGGCAACACCAGCAACATAGCCACATGCCGGTTACACGCTGTGACGCATAAAAGATATATTCGCAAGGAAAAAAGAAAACGGTAGACAAGACCAAATGCGCAAGCAAGACAAAGTGGAAGCGTATTGCAACAACAATCACAACAATCTACATGTGGACGTAGCTAACCGACATGCATGTCGGTGTGTTGGCATTGGCATGTAGGCGACAAAAGAACATGTAAATTGTACTTGCAAATTTGCCGAGAATGACATTGATTTTCTACAAATTGTTGTCAATTTAAATTGAGCGCTTCTTGTGTGGGCCACAATGGCGTTTAGCACTTTCCCTCTAGGGTAAAAGGGAATATAAGAAAACTTTGATTATTCATTTGAGTTGCTGCTGCTGCTGCAATGTAGGAAAACTTTGATAATTGCAATCTGCTTTTTTCCCCGACTACATTTATAAAGTTTTAAAAGTATTCACGGTATTGTTTAGCTAAAATCTATTAAAAAGCGTAATATACAGTAAGCTCGGATTTCAACTCAGTAGCATCTCCCTTGATATTGGTGTATTGCCTTACAACCTTCCTGGTTCCAAATAAGGTTATTATTGGTGAGGAAGTTTCCATGGCAGAACAGATCGTGGTGCTGTGGCTCACATTATACCACATTTAAAAAAAATCATCAAATACAGTCGTCGATATATCCTTATAGCCGCGTAATAATAAATTGACCAGCTATCCTATATGTTTCAACCGTTTAGATTTAGAAAATTATTGTCGAACCTACCTTGCTCTGAGGATTTCTCTAGCTGACGGATGTCTTTCTTTCACACGGCCATCAACGGTTCAAATTATTCTTCTTAACATGGCAAAATTTATATATGCAATGTTGTCGCTGGCGACAAATGGACACTGCAAACTCATAGCACTTCTTTTTCACTGTATCAATAAGATGACATCTGACAGCCCTGAAAAATTTGATGGAAATGATCGCTGATGTGAAAGATTTCCTTAATTCACCAGTTTTGAACACCCTTTGAAGGATTGATTCAATTTCAAAGAAAATAACAGCATGCCTCGTCTTCCACTGCCAGACTTTGTAAATAAACGAAACCAAAATTAAAGGAAATTATTTTAGTGAAGTTTCAGTCCTGAAAAATTTTAAGTTTTCTTGTCTTTTTGTTTCATAGGAGCTTAAGATACTAGCTTGAGTGTCTGAATCTAGTTTTTTTCTCATCAGAATTATAGTAATACTGAAAAATGTATGCTCTTAACCTATTCCCAGATTGAAATACAAAAATATTATACTGGAAGAGGAATGCTTTAAATTTTGTTAACCGTGCGAGACTTTAAATTTCAAAACCCTTTTATTATTTTAGAAAACCTCGGATGTACGAGGGTTGCGTTTTAAATTTCGGGCTTAGATAGCAAAAACAAATATTATATTAATCATCAAAAATTGCTTGATTGTTTTTTAAAATATTCTCCACTAAGTTCTATGCGAGGACAAGTTTGCCCACAGCATCAATAGTTCCCGGAACAACAACTGTTTTTGGACAACCTTCACGAAAATTTGTCTTGAAGTGATTTTTGTTGTTGTTTTAATGGTCATCAAGCCCCCGTTAGGATTGTAAGGTTGAAATAAATTGTCATGTAGGTCATCAAACGGTAAGCCCAGGACCATAGGGAGAGGGTTAGCAGATATATGGTATAGGGTTAGCTGAGCAGGTAAAGAGGTGGTTAGTGTCTTTCGGGACTCGTTGCATGCTGCACCTATATTTGATATGTCGGCGTCGATTAAATAGGAGTTTAACTTGCTACAGTATCCAGAACGAAGCTGCGCAATGGTCACTCTTGTTTCTAGCGGCAACTCGAGCTCGTCGTGTGCAATGGGAGGTGTTTTGACTCAAAGTACGCTATTTACTGAGAGAGATAGTCGGTGAAGGTGTTTATGGCTCGACTGTGAATGGCGGTGAGTGCATGTCTGAAGTTTTTTCCGTCGTGTCTTGGAGTGATTTATGATTTCACTTAAATTCGCCATACCATCGATAAACACTGGCCCTTGATGGAGCTTCAGCATGGAGCATTGTTGCTAAGTTGTAAAATGTAATCGAAATATCATTTCATTTCTTACAGAATGAATATTTAAAGTTACTGTAAACAACACAAATAGCGATCGTATGTGAAAACGTTGTGAATATATACTATATATGTATGTATACAGTAAGATAAAAAATGTTATTCTTTACAATAAAGTTGAGAGTTGCAAGATTGCAAAACTAGGGTTGAAAAGTACCGAAATATAAAAGGCAACCATTGTAGAACTGATTTCCATTAACGAATTGAAAGAACTAGGAATTACAAGTCTAAAATTAAGTATTTGATTATGTGATACGTCATTATGTAGTGAAAATGAAATACTTGGCCAACCTTCCATGTTCAGTTACTGCATCCAGCTTCGAAATTGGTACAAAAAATTCCCTGCAGGGTTATCACAGAGTGGAAGTGGTTGTGTAAACGATGCAAAATGCAAATTGAGTAAAAGTTAGACATGTTAAAATAATTATTTAAAAGCAGGGAATATATAAATTGATTTCATGCTGTGTCAACTTCTATACTTCTACATGTACTTCTGTGCATGTCATGTAATGGGATGGCGGTCTAAGGATGTCGGTGCACCTGATAAATGCTTATCAAGCTAAAAAAGCAGGAAAAACATGAAATATTTCAAATTTGTTGGAAACTACATATGGATGTATGTTTTGAGAAATATGATAAATTTCAATTGTGGTAAAAATAGAAAAAGTACTTTACGCCCAAGCTGGAAAATTGAACATCGAAAGCGATATATGTAGGAATAAGTCTGCACTTTTTTGATGAATCCCTGTTTTTGTTGTAAATTATAATTCCGGAAAGTAATCTACATTTCAATGGTGAGCTAATCGTGCAATACAATTGCTATGGGAATGCTGAAGGGGAAGACAGACTAAGACAGAGCAGTAGGTTTTGGATGTCATGAGTATGTCGACTAGGTCTATATAATAACGACGAGAATGGTTCGGAAACAGATTTACTGAAAGGAAGTTCTAATTAAAATTTAATATCTTCATAATAATTTGTTCTTTTTACAAATATGTCTGTCACTTTGTCAATTCTGCATGCTTTTGGCCATCACATTACTCAAATGTGCCAGACTGTGAGGGTGTGGAGCTATACTCGTACATGTCTAGCTATGATATAAACAAATATATGAACATAAATTTAAAATGAGAAATCAAAATAACGTCGATTGTTATGCATTCATTTGTAGTATATATAAATATGATATATGTGTACATATATATGTAAATACCATATATTTACATTTAAGTGTGTTTATATGATGAAGATATTCATATTTGCCTTTCGACAACAATCTGATTTGAATTATTGCACCAACAATATTTACATAAGAATACCCTTATACAAACGACTAGAGATGGTTTTCATATGTTAATATCAACATCGAAAATGGGTGCTCCAAATTGTGTTAGTTTTGAATATTTGTTACAATGGCAGCTTACTTCCATTAAAATAATTGACAAATGCTCGGATTACTTATCCAGCGAACGAAAAAATGGCTTTAGTTTCATATTCCTAATATTTGTTTGCAATTATCTGCCTTTTCTAATGTCAAGGCTGCTCAGTCAACTACTAGGGATCTGAGAGCGGGGTTAAGCCACTGGCGAAAAGGAGCAGGGAGCTTTTTCATGGATAGATCAAAGCTAAGAAGGAGGGTAGAAGGAGGAGGCTTTTCACCAACAACTCTAGCTTCGGGTTACCACACCCCCAATTTGTCTTTCATGAGGAGGCGGCTATTGTCAAGCTACAGGTACTGATACTAAGGTACTGATTCAAACTGCAGGTTTCTGCAGAGAGTTGTGCATTCACTCTGATATCAGAGTAGCTATGCTGATCTCGCTGATTTTGCGCGCAACACAGGTCAAGTAAATATTATACTTTCTTCTTTGTCCGATCACAGCGTAATCGTCAGAAATTGCAAAGCCGATGAGTTTGGTAAAAATGGCTTTCGATTGGAAAGGGTCGGTACTGCGTTGTTCACTTGCGCTGTAGAGCTAGACTTATGAACCTCCCGTAAGCTCCGTGTGAGATCCGTAAGTGGTCCTCCGAACTACTTTATCTTACCAAATTCAATCTCGCGCCGATTGTGGGTTTTGACTGTATACTGTCTAATAGGCTCATACTAGGTACGGCTAAAGTTTTTGGTGGAGGAAGGCGAGTTGAAGATCTAGGTACTTTTCCATCTACTGGCAAGCTTGTGTCAGATTTGGATTGAAATATCTCGTTAGACATAATTTTGGCGAACCTGGCGAAGTAGAGAGGTAAAAAATAATTGAAGCCCCCTTCCTATATAATATATGGTCACAAAGGTCCAGCATTCTAAATGATTCCAAGAGCTTGCTGGGTGCGACTAAGGGGATGTGTTCCCTGTCCACATAGATGAAATGGAACTTAAGGCTTTGAGCCTGCTTTTACAAATGGCTCGGCAATCTAGAACCAGGTGTTCTGGAGTTTCCTGTTCTATGTCACAAAACAAACTGCCGGAGTTTTGCTTATGTTAGACAAGTGCTTCCTGAGTTTATATTTAGTGCCCTATTTAGAGCGTCTCAAAGAGGCTGAATTTGTTATGAGGGAAGTTGATCACAGCCCGAAACCTTGCGAGGTTGCTCCTCCCAGTAGTAACTTGACGTGGTACATTTTTGCTGCTTGCCATTCTCTCCCCACTCTCTACTCCCTGCGGACGAACTCCTTTATAGTGTGGAGCCCCATCATCATGGACACTGCCACGGAGCGACCTAGTTAATCGGACAGGTCTCTGCCTCGTTATGCCCCGCCATTTGTGGTACACGGTTGAAAGGCAGTGCAGCCTTCCTATATAACTCCACCACCAAAAGCGAGTTGACCTCATAAGCTGAAATCGCTTTTAGTGAGCCGCTTGTCTATCGCGATAGTTGCGATGGATATTGATTTCTACACACTGACTTTTAGCAAAGACATCTGCTTGAAAAATTCTCGGAAAATATCCCATTGGTATGGATAGTTGGTATGTGGTCCTGCAATGACTTCTCCAATTTCTTCCGATGTTTTTTATCGAAGTACTTGGAACTATTACTAACTATCTTCACAAATTTGTGGAAGGCTCAAAACGCTGCGTTCATCTACGCAAATCTGGTGATTCATTTTAAAGGTTTTTTGGATATAACAAGTGATCAACGTTCACATTGTGATCCAGCGCTTTGGTGCGAGGACCCAGAATAAAAACTTATAATCGAGACTTGCTACAATATTTAGAAATCACTGCAACCTGTGAAACAAATTGAAGTGAGAGGATATGTAGGAGTTAGGGCCATGAAGTATGATGGATTGGATTTTTTTTTTTCCAAAACCTTTTTTTAAAGAAATCCATTTATGGATCGCCCTTTATATAACAGTTTAACCGTATATCCGTACTTTCATATACATGTATGTACATATATCTGAGGCCTGTTGTTTCTCTCTCTTTCTCTATGTGACAATTTGCGTTTTTATTTGCCAGTTTTTTTTTTGCTCTGAGCGTCTGTGAAGGCAACCGCAGTCGGTTTATAGTCTTTAGGGATTTTAGACACTGACTGCCTAGGCCTCCAATGTCTAGTAGCCTAATGGCAGGCAAACCAACAAACCGCAAAGTAATTTCAAGTTTTGACAACAACAAGAAAAGTAAAAACAGAAAAACAAAAACAAGAAAAAGCAACAGAAAAACCAAACGCACTCGAGAAAAAATACAAAAATAAATGAAAAAACGTACAATCATAAACACAACAATAACAACAACTAGAGTAACCACAATAAAAATGCGTTACTAGTATCAGAGTGACGAAAGCAAATGAAAAACGCCGCAACCACTGCGTCGGCTAGTGGTCCCACATTAGTGCCGCACTTTGGGGCCGATTTAGTAAAGAATCTAAAATGATGTCCCGACTGTTTGCCATACTCTATGCACTCTTCTTATATTTGACTTGCCACTGTGCGTGTGCTTGTGGGCGGGAGGTCGGCATCTGAAATGTGCTTGCGTCTTAGCGAAGATTTCTCCAGAGAGCAGTGGTCTCTTAGCTGTTGGGTAAATGTGCTTGTACTGCTCAATGTCGGTGCGTGTGCATATGTTGTACCTATTTTGTTGTTAAAATCGGAATATTCAAAAAAGGCTTAATTTACATTTACATACGCAAATTGTAGATTTCTGTAATTTTCTTTGTGCATATGTAAATATCCCGCAATTAAGGAAGGGTAGGCTCTTTGCTCGATGTGTGCGCATATATTTTTAACATATTTCTAGGAATTTCATCTTGTTTCTGTTAAATATTGGCAATTTAGACGCACGTGGAGATGCTTGTATATATGAAAGTGGGTTTTCGTGGATTTGGCCTTAAAGAGATTTCTTGCTTTCTTAAAACAATTTCCAAGGCTCTAGCTTTAGTAGTGAACAGGCTTGGGTGCTTGATTGCTAATGAATGAGTTTTCTTGGTTAAAATGTCATAGTCTATGTTTATGTCTGCATTAAAAATAGACAATCTTGAAGAACATGAACATCAACTGGAGTCTGGATCTAGAAGTGGGTCGGAGTTCCGCTGACTTCCTGCCGAATCGGAGGCTTCATTGACTTGGTCTTTCTTTTTCTTCTTTATTGGCGTAGACACCATTTACGCGGTTATAACCGAGTTTACAACAGCACGCTCGTCATTCCTCCTTTTTGCTGTTTGGTGCCAAATGGAGATTCCAAGAGTAGCCAGGTTCTCCTCCACCTTGTTTTTCCAACGGAGTGGAGTTCTTCCTTCACTTACACTGGCGAGGACTGCGTCGAATACTTCAAGAGCTGGAGTGTTGTCGCCTATTCGGGCGACATGACCTAGCCAGTGTAGTCACTGGGTCTATCTTTGCTGAACTAGGTCAAAGTCGTCGTATATTTCATTCAGTTCATTGCTCAATCGAATGCGATATACGTAGTTGCCAATGCGCAAAGGACCATACATCTTCCGCAGAACCTTTCTCTCGAAAACTTGTAACCTCGACTCATCAGATTTACTCGTGGTAAGGCATGCCTGTCGACTAAAATCCATATGCACTATGTCTTTCTTTCTGCGCATGCCTTGAAATGTCAGCATAGTCTATGTCAGAAATAGTGCTATGTATAATAGTCAGCTTGAAATGATATTATAGGTTTTATATTTATTCCTAGTATAAAGACATTTGTTGTTCAAGCGACAAATGTCACCAGTCATTGAGTTTTGGGGGCTGGTAGTAGCAAAAGTTACAAGGTCTTACCAGAGACTTTAAACTGGTACCACGAGGAGTAGTTAGCCCTTGGAGTCTACTCCAATCTGCTCATTGGGCTTGGCCCTTGTGGAGATTCGTGGTGGCTGTGAAACCTAAAGGCAGGTAGGTTTGAAAAATTCAATCCAATGTGGAGTCACATTACGGCCGGGTGCCGAACCCAAAGTACGGCAGAGGTTTTAGATCGGTCCCGTACCCGACCAAGGCGGCTAAGGTGTCCCTATCCACCTGAATCAATTGGAACCAAAATATAAATGGAACCAAAATATAAAATAATATAAATGCAAAATGCATTTATACTTTGGGGCGCTGATCAACGCATTGTATTAATCCATGTGCTTCAAGGAAAGCACATTGAGGTAAGGCCGTCGTCGGCAGGTACACACGTAAATAGCAACAATTGTTGTCAACAGTGACGTGGTGGCGAAGTTGCGAATGCGACGTGTGTTTGTTTGATGTTTTGCCCTTGTTCATCACCAGACCGATTTGATTCGCTTCCTAATCCAGTCGTAAGAAAGCAGAGTTGACGGCACGGATGTTAAGGTCAATGATACCAATGGCATCGGCGTACGCCAGCAGCTGTACAGTCTTATATCGTTTAGCCTTGCAGCTCGAATTATTTTCTCGAGCAAAGATATTGGGGGCGTCTTTTGACTTGTCTGGTGTTAAACGGCTCGAAGAGGTCCTACTCGATCCTGACGGAGCTTTTGGTGTTGCTTAATGTCTGTATTAGTTTTCGGGGATATCAAACTCAGACATGACGGCAGTTTCGTTTCATGCTGTCAAAGACGACTTTAAAATTGAAGAAGTGGTGGTGTGTGTCAATCCTATTTCACGGGTCATAATGGGTCTAAGATTTGGCGTATGGTGAATATCTGGTCAGTTGTTGATTCTCCAGGCCCAAAAGCTATACTGATAAAGTCAATCAGTTTGTTGACGGTGGGCTTTGATCTTTCACATAGTATGGCCGATAGAACCTTATATGCTATGTTGAGGCGGCTTATTCATAAGCAGTTGGGGCAGATTGTTGGGTCTCTCTTTTTGTGGATTGGGCAGATCACACTTAATTTCAAATCGTCGCGCATACTTTCGTCCGACCATATTCTACAAAAATCTTATGCATTACCCTTATCACTTCTTCGCCCTAACTAATCTGTGAAAAGCTCAAAATGTTTTGTCCATATTGGATACGAGATGAAGATTAAGATTTGTACATTGTGATATCTGTTACCAGAAACAGATGCTCTCTGTTATACACTTTTAAGAGTTTCAACATTTGTAATCGTTAGGAGAGATCTCTTACATTCAAGGTTCGAGCTTGATGTTGGATTTGTGATAGAGCTGTGCACTCACAGAGGGAAATGTACTACTCTTCCTCTGTGAGGACTCTTATCGAGTCTGTAGTAGCAAGTGTTATCATAAGACATTCCCATTTTAAGGGCATTATCTCGGCCTCGAATTAGTCTAGAGAGACTTCTGTGTTGGCCAATTTGCCAAGTTTTCCGTTGCCAAAAAGCCTCCTTGTGCCGGAAGTTGACCAATCAGTGAGCCTAAAGTTATCTAACGCTGCAAGTAATCTTTTCGACGACTAGGCTAGTATTGCCAATTGTTGTCTGTGCATATGATTGGTTTTTGTATCCACCTGCAGTTATTCAGTAGATCTTCACAGGCTTTACATCTCAGGAGTTTTTCGCCTCGTAACTCTAGAGAAGGGCAACCAAACGCGCGCACGAAGTCTCCTTTGTGATGTCCTTAGCGGGTATAAGCTTGAGGAGGTTTCAATTGCTTCTTTTTCAGGAAACTTTCATACGCCTCTACTATTTATGTCTGATCTGTACCTATCTTCCCGAGTACAAATACTTCGCTCTGGTACCGACTTTCCTCAATTGATTTTGACATTCTTACGCTGTTGTCTCACCTTTGGCTGTTGTGTACTCTAGTTGGTACTCTTAGCTGCTTTCGAGGTAGTCGGTTCCATCTTCCAGTTTTGGGTACATTGGTTGGTACCCTCTGGTTTTGCTGCTGACATACTTTGGTTGGTCTGGTTGATACATCCGGTACTCTTTGCCGTTTTTTGACTGAAGACTCCTTCTTAATTGGATTACGTTATAGGTATCTTGTTTTCGCAATCATTGAATGTCGAATGCTTGGACACCATTGAATTAATCCAATGCCAGCGTTTATACCCGAAAAACAACTTTCGGTTAAAACCAATTCATTTATTTTATTATAAATTCCCTCAACTCTGATATTTGGGGTCTTGCATATGAAAAGTTGAGGACTTATAAGTGTTACCTTCATTAACGGAATCCGCAGCTTTTCCCGCAATCAAGCGAAAGTGTTGCATAATTTATATGACATACTTAATATTGTCGTTTTGATGAACATCCATGATAAACACTTCATTGTTGTTATTGTTGCTGTGTTTGCTGCCCACTAAGTTAGAGGTTTGTATTTTATTGCTTTGCGCCCAAAAGTATAATTAATTAAAGAAGCACTAAAGATGAGTGAAGACGACTTTGCATAAAGAGCACTTGGGCAGGTGTGATTCCTTCTAATCTATCCGACATATGTGTATGTATGTCTGTCCATAAGTTTAAGACTTGAAGTCATAAAAGGGTTCAATCAAATGTGCGCGTGTGTGCGTGAATGTGTGCGTTTTTAAATCTTGCATATTAAAGTAGTTATGAGTTAAGGTAAAACTTTTACAATTGCTCAAAGTATACACTTTTGTATGTGTGGATATGTTTACTCAGTCGGGAGGTATACCATATACATATGTGAGTAGTAAAATGTACCTAATCCAATTTAAAATATCCATTATTTTGCGGTTGTGTGCATACGCTTTTAAGTGTTGACTCGCTCCAAAGAAGATCATAAATTGACCCAAAAAGGATTTTCTATTCATTTAAGTAGCCCAGCAGGTATATATATGTGTGTGTGTGTATGTCAAGGTAGCGGGCGGGTGATAGCTTTTTGCATGAGTTTATTAAAATTGAACTCGTTGTAAGGTGTATTTAAGTCTTGTGTGAAATTCTTAAAATTTCTAATATAAATATGACATATACATATATGCTCAGGCTGTTTGTGGTGGTCATATTATTGGGGAAACAATTTTTGGGCTCATAAAAAGCATTTTTCGACTTACATCTGTTGAAGTACTCTTTGAAATGAGCACAGTGTGTTAAAACACTGTAGTTTTCAATAAAACTTTTTCGTTTCGTCTTTAGATAAGCTCAATTAAAATCATTGTCAAGGACTTGCTTCTCCTGGGTCAAAGAAACTGTTGAAAGCAGTTAATTTTGAAGAATTCGGGGATAAAGCAGCATCATACAGCATAACTCTTGTAAAAAACAGTGTTTAAAAAAGTCTGCTTATAGTTTTCAACTGCGTCTTGGTCTTTGATATATTGTCAATCTTACCGAAAACTGATCGGATTTTATGTGAGACTCGAAAATTGTCACGTATATTAGTCTGTTCTGGCTTCAAAAACTCCAGATTTTAATTCGAGTGCCTTTGCTGGGGTCAACGAAAATTTTTGGATGAACAACATTTTTACAACGAGTCATGACGAAATTTCTGAGGTCTAAAAATATTCAAAGCCAAAAAAGGTTTTCAGAATAACAGGTCAATTGAAAAGACCCCGGCCTACCATAGTAAAACACATTTTTTTGGCAAAATTCGTTTTTTTATTCAAAACATTTCCTTTAGAGGGTGATTATAGCTACTCTCCAAATTTTCGAAACCACTTTTCTAGTAGGATTTGTTTAAAGAATAGGCCTCAGTTTCGGTGATCACGTAAATTTCTACCTAGCGAGCATCCAGCTCTGAAAGTATTCGACGCAGTACCCGCCGGGGGAAGCAGAGGAAGAGGAAGACCTGCATTCGGTTGGAAGGACCAGGTGGAGAAGGAACTGGCTACGCTTGGAATATCCAATTGGCGTCACGTATCGAAAAGATGAAACAACTGGCGCGCTGTTGTTAATTCGGCTAAAATCGCGTTAGTGGTGTTTACGCCAGTAAAGAAGAAGAAGAAGAGCATTTCTTTGAGATCTGAGAACAGGAAATAGCCGCTGGGGCCACATATAGAGAATAACTCAACTCAAAGCCCATTTCATGAACTGCCTTGTTACACGGTGCAATCTCTTTTTCTTCAAATGCGGTCCCTCAAACGGTCTAATAACGCTATGTAATAGTTGCTGTTGATGATCCTTAATATTTAAAGTATTTAATAAAAAATTATTCTATAGTTCGCCGTAACCTTGTCAGCAGTCTGTTGCGGTTTTCCACTCTGTGAAGCGGGTTAATCCGGCGCAGTCCACACAGATGACTGTCGATTAGATTAAAGGAGCCATGTTTTATCAATTGTCGCATATCAACGCAAAAACTCGGGTTGCTTACGATTGAACATCTACAAAGACTGTTCCGAATCATCAACTTGTCTTTATTTTTGGTCTAAAGAGCAGCCATTTTGCACAGAGCTTTCTAATACTCAAACATTCGTGAATGATATGATTTAGAAGTTCAGTACAATAGTGCATCCCGAGCCCCGCCCGATCGATTTATACCAAATTCGGTACTTGCCATTCTTCTTCAGACAACCTCATAATCGTCTTCTGAAGAAAATAATAATTTTTAACAAAATTTGCCTTTCAGTATAGTGTAGTTATATGACCATTACTCTAATGTGTAGCCAAATCTACATATATCTACAGAATGAAACGTTTCTAAGGTTCTTGTCAGTTCCTCCAAAATGTTGATCTTAACACAACTCTTATCTAAATTACAGACTAAAAGGCCACCTTGAATTAATTGTGCAAGTAAGGGTCAAATAAGCTTTTCATCAGTTTCGAACACTTTAAAAATGTTTTTGAAACGGAAATTTGAAGTTGTCGGCAGTAGAGCGCAGTCGATGATTGTAGTGGCGGGATTTCAACAAACAATTAACAGGACGGCTTGATACTTGACATCTTCGACTATAGAGGCCATGAGAGAAAAACTTAAAGAAATATTTATATAAGTTGTACTTAGTGAGGTGACCTAAACTGTACATACAAAAAATTTAAATTTGAGTTTTGCCTTCGATTTACCTAATCCCAAATATTACCATAAGAACATTACCGGAAAATTCTTGCAAAGGACAACTCCATTAGTGACACATTCCAGAGGTGCCAGAGAACACAATGAACATTTATGACCATATGGACAAGTCTGCATATTATGTGAACGCGTATGTGTATATGTTTCATAAGTTTTAAAGTGTTTAAAGAAAACTGCGAAATTGCTTTCCTGTATTTCGTAAGGCAAAATTCCAATACACGGATCAAATTGCTTTTTCATTTACTTATATAGTATAAAATTTAACAAGAATTTTAGTTCGACAGTGTATGTTTATAGATATGCAGGTAATACATACAAATGTTAGCTAATAAAAACATGGCAGATAACTTGAAGGAAGAAAGCATGTTTTTGATTGTTTTACAGGTTTTTCTTCTTTTCTTTTTCTGCAAAATTGATCATTTTCTTTATTTGTTGTAGAAAGTGTGAATATTTTTTAATCTTGCGTGTTTTGAGAATTGTTGTTAACACTATCGGCTTGGTGAATTTCACAGAAACATGTGTTGGAATCAAAACCGACACAAAACCTGTGACTTTGATTGATTCTTTGATTTTGGTGAAATAAGTTAAGTTTTAAGTAAAGTCAAGTAAGTAAAGTTGTATTTTTGTAACAGTTATATTGATTTAATAAATGTTTATAATCACATTATAGATTAAATTATCTAAAATATTCTTTAATTTGCTCAATTCTCTCTCGGCGCACACTATGACCCTGCAGTGCTTTGATTCCTGATTCGATCTGCTCTTCGTTTTAATGTGTTGTTATTTCTTCCTCAATTACGAAAAAAACAAGTCGCTCATTGCCTGCTATTCATATGCATATTTCAACACATTCTTTGAGGTTAGGGCATTTAGGTTTATTTCTATTATTGCTTAAGATGAATTTTACCATATTCAATATTTGGCCATCTCATGAAGTTTTAAAAATTACGATTTAAGGACATGAATCTGTAATGTCCGGTCCCTTAATTTGGAAGGTCCTACTGCCCAGCACATTAATGTCCTCGTAAGGTTAAAGGCTTACATCACCGGCGTTACCGGTGACAAGAACTGAGACGAGTAGGTCCTTGTGGCATTTACTAAAGTGGCCATGTAAATGAGCGCAAATTCGGTGTAGGAGAGAGACTCAGTCTCCAAGTACTGTCTTTCACTCCGGGTGATGAACGTTTAGCCACAATCCACATTAAAGCGAAGTCCTTCAACATATCGCTGATTTGCGTCCACGCCGCGACGGAAGAGAAGGACGATGTGACCAAACATGTCAAAATCCTGCTTCGAGACTTTAAGGCCAGGGCGAGCAAAGAAGCTATCTTTGGCACAACGATTGGTAAATTCAGGCTCCATGACGAAACATTCAAAAATGGGTTCAGTCTGATACACTTCGCCGGAGCACGAACAATAATTACCTGCAAAAAACTGCAATCACAACAGACAGCCGAACGATCTTTTACACGACTTGCACTCCTGCTCTCTGAGAGCACTCAGCAGCAACGCGGTATAAGAATTTCAAGTTCAAACGAGATCATTGGTTTATTGACAATGCAAAAGAATAAGGAGTGCTGTGTTGCGATGGGGAGAAAGCAGACGTAACGTAAATATCGATCACAACACGTGCGGGGTGGGATGGATACCGAGAGTTGAAATTCGCAAGACGCATTTGCAGACAGAAAAAGAGAGAGGCCGAAATGCGTGAGTATGAAGAGCTTGACAAGCTGGCCGAAAACGGTAATGCTCGAAAATTCTGAGAAAAGATGCGGCGACTAACAGAAGGTTTCAAGACCGGAGTGTCCTCTTTTAGAACCTTTAGAGGTGAGCTAGTGCTGGTGATGGTGAATTCAATTCCCCAATCGATAATGATGAAGCAGTCGTTCCATTGCCCTACTATGAAGAAGTTCGAATAGCAATTACTCCGTTGAAAAGAGGCACACCACCTCTTCGTCAATTTTGAAAAAAGAGCTGCCTTTATGCCGTGACGTAAGCTGACGTTGAACAATACCAAAAGCTCCATCAGTATGGGGAAGGACCTCTCCAAGCCGTTCGATACCAAACGCAATTTCAGACATGGCGACTCCCTATCGCGTGTCTTCATTAATCTGCGACTATAGAAAATATTTTGAGCTGCAGAGGTGAATTAAGAACGTACATTCTTCTACAAGAGTTTACAATAGGTAGTGAACGGGGTAAGACGAAATATCTCCTGTCATCAAACAAACAGCTGTCGCACTCGTGAGTTGACTCCCACGTTACTGTTGACGGTTTTCTTCGAAGTCGCAGATAATTTTGTTTAATTGGAACCAGTGTTAATACCAATAATAATGTCAGACTCGAAATCCAACACAGAATAACCCTTGCCAACAGGTGTTACTTCGGAGTGAGTAGACTATTGGGAAGTAAAGTCCTCTCTCGACGAATAGAGATCAAATAATACAAGTCACTCACCATCCCTGTCCTGATATAGGGTGCAAGGCTTGGATGATGATAACATCTGTTGAGTCGGCGTTACGAGTTTTCGAGAGAAAGGTTCAGCGGAAGATTTATGGTCATTTATGAGTGAAAACATTCCAGCTCTAAAAGTATTCGACGTAGTACCCGCAAAAGGAAGCAGAGGAAGAGGAAGATCTCCAATCTGTTGGAGATATCAGATTAAGAAGGACCAGGTATTTTGTATTGGCGCCAAACAGCAAAGAGGATGAAGAACAACTGGCCCGCTTTTGTAAGCTCGGCTATAACCGCGTAAGCGATGTCTATACCAATAGAGAAGAAGAATACTTCATATGTAGCGCAAATATTCAGCATTAAAGAGGTTTGAACTAAACCAATTCCTGCAATTTCATTTTCGTTCAACGTTTTAGTAAATTTATATTTTGGCATGTAGTTTGCTCAAAACATTAATAACTTTACATTCATGTTGACCATTAAAAGCTGGTAATCACAAACAGCTTAACTTGAATTAGAAGTAGAAATAAACTTTCATTTTCCTCCCTACACCTCGTGTTTAAAATTGCAATTTCCACACTTATTAATGTAAGAAGAAATTCATATTTCAGTTTTCTGCAATATTTCCAACACCTTTCATGCTTAAGCTGCTTAGTGCCAGCAAGTGTGTGCATAAATAAGAGATAACTAAATAAGTACGCATAAATTTTATATGCTCATAACATAATAACTTATGTAAAACTGCTGTCATCGCTCAAATTTAATGTTATTTGCAGCTTAAATTACTAATTACACTGCGCGCCATTAAAAGAGGGACCAATTGAGATAATTTTTAAGGTTATTAATTTATGTGTGTGATAAGAAATGGTTGTGGAGCAAAATTTTCCTTAGTAGTATTTTGTTATAGATATTCGGAAAAATATGTAATTGTGGCAATAAAAGTCGTTTAAGTTGACTTGAAAGTTTTTGAACAATTTGAGTTATTCTAAGAAACTCATATGAGACTCTATACCACGTTCGATTGTAGATCAAGGACTTAAACCCGAAAGTTTCACACTTTTTCAAAAATCAAAATACCGCACTTAAGTTGGCTTAGTGAAATTTCGAAAAATCTGTATTAACATCATATTGTGAGCCTCTTTATACCCTGACAGGTATACATATAAAGTTTGGCACGAAGTTTGTAACACCCAGAAGGAAACGTCTGAGACCCATTAAAATATATATCTAAATGATTAACGTCTGAGACCCATTAAAATATATATCTAAATGATTAACATGACGAGATGAGTCGATTGAGCTATATTTATCTGTCTGTCCATCTTTATATACGCAAACTAGGCCATCAGTAATTGAAATATCGATCTGAAGTCCTTTTCTTTACAAGAAGTTGCTCATTTGTCGGACTAGCTAACATCGGACGTTTATAGTATGTATGGTATATAGCTGCCATACAAACTGTCCAATCAAAATCAAGTACTTGCATAGAAAACTTTTCGGCACAGAATATTATTTCAAGATATGTTCTCGGCAAGAATCGTGTCATGGCTTAAGGAAGCTATTAGGGTAAAAGAATTCGCTGTTGGGACTTTCCTCGATATAGAGGGGCTTTCAATAACGCCCTGCCGGAAACAGTCGTAACTGCTTTGGACGGTCTTGAGGTTAAATCAAACCTCAAACACCTCATTTTGAGTCTTGAGAAACTTTATTAAAGTTTTGAGAAAGTTAATTAGTGCCGTTTACGAATTGACGCAGCGATATCTCAGCATAGTACAAATTGGGTAGTCGTAACGGTCTCGGCATCAACCCAAATAAAACCGAGATGGCAACACTGCTGCCGTAAATGAGAGACATCCGTCTGCAACTAGTGGATACAGTGAAATATCCAAGTCTCTCATGGAAGACGAATATTCAAGAGAGCAAAAAAGCTAAAGATTGCGTTGTCCTGCTGTAGAGAAGCCATTGACAAAAGGCAGGGTCTCCCCCTGGCTCTACGAGTATACTAGTCAAGCTCATTATGTTCTATGGAGTCTTTACGTGGTGGAGGGTTCTCCAAAAGACCACACTTGCAATGAAACTCGATAGCGTTCAACGGCTTATCAGTATGTGTGGTGCACTAAGTTGACTTCATTCATGGTACTTAACGCCATTTTGCACATATTGCACGTGAACATCGGCGGAAGGTATATGGCTGCGCAAATTGTAATCCGACTTAGAGAGTCTGGTTTTCTAAAAGAAATGGAGTCGTCAAACCGAACTCTGGCTGCTCGTTCTCTACCCATATACCGGCGAAGGAGTTGTTGTTGGGAAGAAGCCTTTAGAGGAAAGGGCAGCGAGCTTCTTCATGGATGGGCCAAGGTTGGGGGGAGGTTAGTGGAAGGGTTTACTGAACTCAGGAGCTATCCACCAACTACTGTTTCAGACTTCCTGAATATTGCAGCCATTAAGGTAGCAGAAGATTTACTGATTCGGAGTGCATTCAGGCTGGTCAAAGAGTGCCTAACTTCGTTATGAAGAGCATCAAGTGTCTTTGTGCTAAGACTGGTTGGTATGGGAGTCAGGCCGCAGAGGTAATCGCAGGAAACTGCTGATGAGCTAGCAAGAAAAGTCACCCTAGAACTGCTTCGCGGAAGCTTGGCCAGCGATCTAGAGATCTTTTTGCCCTCAGCAAAGTTAGTCTTGTTTTGGAGTTTTGAACGGACTATTGCTCTCTTGGCGTCCACGCAGTAAGTCTGGGAACCCTACCAGACGCCATCTGCAGAAGCTGTATGGAAGAATATCCGCTGGAAACAACTCAAAATTTTCTTATTGACTGTTTCGGGTTTGGGAGGTCAAGACTTAAGCAGTTGAGAGCGCATGCCTTCAGAAATTCCATCGAGCCTGTACAAATTTGTATTGGCTACTAAGCGTTTTGGTAATTTATAAGCTCGAATAGAGGAGCTCTTCTTTTTTATGACCTCACAAAGGACTACATAAAGTAGTTCATTTGCGATCTTTGAACAGCCATCTAACCTAACCTAACCTAAGTAAAATACTTGTTACTATTTATTTTAGTATAACATATATATAGTATTAAATCATTGCAATTTGAATTTGAGGATCATATGATTAGATGTACCCATTACTTTGTGGCAACGCGTATAATTGAATTGAGAAAGGAACATGACGGCAAACACATTAATCGGAAAAACAAAGTATCCAGTTCAAAGCATTGCATGATTAAATGAAGACGAAGAAGATGCTAAAAAAACAACAACAACAATAATTTGAACATTTAAAATGCAAGTAATTTAGGCGGCAAACAATAAAATAAGCGATTAGGCAAACAATTATACAAATTAATGCTGCCAGTATGGCAACGCCAATTTTCACATGCTTACTGCTAGGCTTACAACACATACATACACATATAAATGCACAGCACTTTAAAGCTAATACACCATATATGTAGTTTTGTGCATACATTCTATGTGCCATTAAAGTCACTCATACGCCATGGCCTACACTACGAAACTCTGAACTATGCACGGCATGCATTAAAGTAATCTTTGTCTGCATGCTTGCAAATTGAAAATAACAATGGATAACTGAGCATCATGATCAAATTAATTGACGTGGAAAGATTTTACAGCTTTTTACACACACAGACACCAACATGCACTCTGCAGTTTGTGTGCTGGTGTTTTGAATATCCAAATTGCATAGAATTTGTTTGAATTAGTTGCAGTTGCAACAATTGTTATGTGTGTTGTAATGTGTGTGTATGCATTTCTATTTGTATTATTCGAATTTGCACAAACTATGCAATAAGCCAACGCAACAATGCACACACACACACTCGCACTCGCACCAGTAAGCCATTTGATTATTTGGCCGAGCGAGCGCCTGTGTTAAGCCACTGAGTGCGTGCGTGTGGCTGTTTGATTGTGTAAGTGGGTACCGGAGTGCTCATCAGAGTACAGTGTACATATGTAAGTATGTATGCACATATTTGGTTTGGCGTGCGCACACAAAATCATTAGTTTAACTACTTGTCCGAAAGCCTCAGTGCGACTGCCGACAAATGAATTGTTTAAATTGAATATAATTTATTATGGCATGACAATGCAAAAACAATGCCGCAGTACACTGTACTCGAATGCCTAAAATAATTTGGTCAGCTATTTATGCTATATACATATATTTATATTTGCATGCTGTGAGCCGGCAGCAATGTCTGCGTGTAATTTCATATGCCCATTTCTTTGCTGCATTTCTGATTTAATATTTTAAATTACACTAATTGACGTCACATCCACATAAATTTTAATTGAATTGTATCGAATTTATTTCGATTATGTAATTTAAGCGCTCTGCAATGCCTATGCATTATATGTGTGTGTGTGTGCGTGTGTGCTCTGTATTTTTGCGCCAGCAATCCTAATGAATTGGTTAGCAACTGGAAATTATTTGATCAGCTTTTGTTACATTGGTTTGGCTAATTTGGAGTTAATGATAAACAACAGGCTACGGCAGTGGCAGTGCGCCTGCAAAGTGTGGCACGCAAAGGCAAGCTAAATTATATTAAGTTTTTCAGCTATCTAGTGATTGCCTTTGGAATTCAATTTAAACAGGTTTATACAAAAAACTCTTATTATAAAATGTTTTGTGCAAAAATTTTATTAAAATATATGTATATTTTTTAAATATTTGATCAACTGATGACAATATTGTTCTCAGGAAAATCAAAAGCTTTTTTATAGCCAACATCAAAGAGTTATATCCACTTCAGAATTCAGAAACGCTTTCTGATTTTTATAAAGAGGTATTTAATAAATAAACAAAAGGTATGTGCATTGAAAAAATTGCATGCACTTTCATAGTAACATAATTCATTTTAAAAAGTTTTTGATTCCCTTGTTCCTGTGGCTGATCACCGGCAGGACCGTCGAAAAAAAGAATCTGGCGGTGAGTAAGATTTCTCTGTTTAAAATAATCTCTAATCCAAAAACCAAAACGAAAATGAATTTTAAAATTGACGAATACAGGTAATGATCGCAGGATTAGATAAAGTTTTGGTTCAACACAATGCCAGCTTCCCAAAAAGATGTTGATTTTTGAGCGATAGTTACACATAATGGCTTAAAAAATCGAAAATAATTTCAAAACTTTTTTTGCTTCGATAATTACTATACATTAGAGCGGGTTGTTTTACAGGGAGCCAAAACACGGAAAACCGCATATGTGTAAAATATTCTACAGATCACTTTGAACAACTTTGTTTAAGAGAATATGAGTATAAAACCGGTCGAGGTGAAGTTTAATTCTCATTTTAAGGTGAAGTTTAATTCTAGTGCTATTACATACCACATACTAAAAAACAAATTATATAGAGTTAAGTCAGTCAAATATTCGAAAATCTTGATATTAGTTGTATAGGGACTATCTCAAGTTTTCGCTGAAATTTATCTATTTCGCAAAACATGCTCTCTCATTTTCATTGTAATAATTCATATATTGGCCGGTATATGCGGTATAAAGTTATCCCGAAACTCGAAAATCTTTATGTTAGGTTTATGGGGACTAAGGGAGGTATTGGCCCGATTCAAACCATTTTTGACAAACTGACATATCATTATCGCGAAAAGATTTTACCCGAATTTTAATTATATATCTCATAATTGACCGATATTTTCGAACAAAAGTTAACTATATGGGAACGTGAACAGTTTTTGTTTGATTTGGAAAATTTTTTTCATAAACTGGGATACTTCAAAGGAATTATTAGTGCAAATTGTGTCCCGTTATATTAATTGCTTTTTGATTTGTGTAGTGGAAAGTGAAAGAATCAAGTGGAATTTAAAATGTGCTAATTGATAAGTAGCAGTATGAAGACAATAGGGATGACAAACTCGATTCCGATTCTACTCGAGAATCGAGTTTTCTTGTAAAATAATCGATTTTTCGGAATGGATCTTCAGTAGTGGAAGTCGATTAAGAATCGATTCTTGACATTCGACTTTACAATTAATTAAGTGACTAGTTTCAAGTTATACATACTACATACGAGCACAAGAAAACTCGCGAAAACTCTTGACGATAAATTTATTAAAATGGCGCCTTGCGCTGTATGGATTTACTTTAAAAAAATAAATAACGGGCCGAATGTCCAGTGTCACCAATGTGGAAAGCAATTAAAATATAACAATAGTAAGCTAGCTTAATCAAACATCTCGAAAAATCACATAAACTTTCATCCTAATCCTAAATTAATCCTAATCAAAATCGCTCATTGAGTGAAAAAGAGAATGACGATGAAATAATAAGTGTCTCACAACCTAAAAAGGTAAATATATAAGGTGTTTAAACAATTTGAATTATTTTAAAAAAAATTTTATATGAAATGTAATGTTCTTGGTACATTATTTATAGACAAAAAAATATAATTGTTTTTAACTATTTTTTTGTTTTATTTAATCGATTTGAATTATTCACTCAATTTATGAATTGTGATTTAATAAATAAATTTTTGTCCTTTTAATTTAAAATCGATTAAAATCGAAAGAATCGATTCTTGCTCTCGAATAATCGATTCTTAGAATCGAGAAATATAAAAAAATAATCGGAATCGAGAATCGATTCTGTAAACAATCTTTCCATCCCTAGAAGATAATGGCGGTGCCTAGTCACACCTGGTCCCATAAAGTCTTCTCATATCACATCGGAGGTAAAATTGAATGTCTCTGGCGCAATTACTTATTGATTTATTGCGTTTTAAGTAGTTTTTACCGTTATAAGTGGAGTGAGCGAAGTTATTACCCGATTCCATTAATTTTCACGCTGTCGGTAAGAATTCTTATGGTATTTGCGGTATGCAAATTTGTTATAGAGTTAGTGGTTTAGGAGATATATAAATTAAGCTGCCCCTTGCTACTGCGATCCTTCTATCTTAATTTAGTGCTTAGTTATATGTTTTCGGTTAATGGTGATTTATGGAATGATTATGCTTATCTACGAACTCGAAATTTTTTTGTACTAAGGAACCGACGTACCAAGTTTCATCGAGATATCTCAATTTTTACTCAAGTTATAAAATTTTTCTTGTCATCTTGATCATTTCTATATATATATATATATAACCCTATATCTACCGCGATTAGTTTTGGGTGTTAGTTTAACAAAACTACTACACTCTGTAGCAACAGAGTTTTAAGAGTATAAAAGTAAATCTGTCTTGAATTTTCATTGCAAAAAATTAAATTCACAAATGATATAGAAACTTAAAACTTTATTTTGTGCACCACTGTGTTAAAAGCTGAAGTAATTTGATAACTAACGAATTGACTTTCAAATCGATTACTAAGCTAAATTACTAACCGTATCAAATTAAAGAAGCAAATAAAAATTCATTCAACTCAATACGAATGCTCAACGGAAAAAAGTGATGCAGCAGAACTCGTCTGTTAAGATAGAAATCTCTATATTTAGTTAGATATGAAAATATTATAACCTCAAAGAAGTGACAGCTTTTCCACTAAGTGTCAAGACGCGTATCTGATGGCGACTAAAACTGCGCAGGAGAAAGCAGTCACCAATTCATATGTATCTACGTATTTGTAAATTAAATGCTATGGAACATTAAGAGCAACAATAACAACAACTACCATGGCTTAGTAATCGTTCATCTTCGAACATATTGAAAAATCAAGAACTTTTGGTTGTGCGTGGTATATACATACATAAGTATGTACTTTTGTGCGTGCCGTGCCTGAAGTTGTGTATAGAGGCGTCTTTAGACTGCGTGCCACTTACCTTCCAAACTTTATTGATTGCATGTGAAATTTTCAAGTGTGTCGAGTCTGGGTCTCCATGCGCAGTGCAACAGACGGTGCAAAATTAATGCCAAATTGTGTTGAAGAAAATTAATGTGCCCACACACACATACATTCAAACAAATGTATAAACCATAAGTGCCGAGAAAAGTTTTGCTCACCTTTGCGCTTATTTAATTTATTTATTTCGTTTTTTTTCTTCTTCTTTTGGCTCAATATTTTTTTCATTTTAATTTATTGTACGGCCGAAGTTGTGCTGATCTTGTAGATAATTACTTCGTAAGCACCTGACAGTTAATGTTTGATAGATAAAATATGCCTACGCACATTTGTGTGTAAGTTACAGGGTGCTGAGTTCTTATGTAGGGGCTTTCTTACACTATTATTGACTAGAGACTAATTTCGTATAGTTTAAATACAATTTCTTTTGAGTGTTTTGTGTAAAATTCACATGTAGTATATACATGCAACCGCAGCCAACTGAACTCAAAGTTCTTCGGATTAACATGAATTCACCCAAAAAAAAAACAACTAAAATATTTTTTTTAATTTACTGACCACTCATTGAATAATCACATATTTTCCTCTTATTTAAATTAAATGGAAAAACAAAACCTGTCTTCAAAGTTAAAATGTTGCACTGCTTTTAAATATACAAGTATTCAAGGAAGTGCCACTCGAGCTTCATTCTCGCACTCGCACGCTTGTTGAGTATCGTCGCTGGTCTTCGTTCTTAGAAATATTCGTTTCATAACTAACCAAAAATTTCAGGATAAAATCTATTATGAGATATAATCTAACCGTGTAGAAATAAGATCTCATTAATTCCTGTACACGCCTGTTTTCTGAGTATTGACTTTACCCAGCAAATGTTTTAAAGTAAAG